>JBCJKE010182008.1:0-10285 GCA_039654525.1 Melibe bucephala
ACCGGCATACTGGTATATGCACATTTAAATTTACATGACCAAAATACACTTTTTTCTCTTAAAAAAGTCAACATGACAAGCTGCATCATGGGACTAGCTGAGAAAATAAAATATTCATTCATAAAGAAGACACAAGAATCTTTTTTTTTTTGTTTTTTTAAATATTTAAAAGAAAATATGGGGATTGTTCATTTCACTGGCTAGGAAGCCAGCTAAAATATAATAACACGAGCCTTGTAGCGTTAGAAAACTGATACCTTAACACTATTTTAAAACAATAGTCTATTGGTGTAAAGCTTGAGGGAGTCGGAAATATTTACACCAAACACAAGTAATACTTCAGTTTAATAATCAGATCAATGAAAAGAAGTAAAATGGAAATCAACCATTATAACGTTTTTATATAGCCTGTCTGCTGCTGAAATAACTACTTTTTGAGGTAAATCATATATCAAGCGTGGAAGAAAAAAAATCCGGTGTCCCTTTAGGATGGAGTTATTGGAGCTGCACCCCATAATTTTAACAATTGAGGGTGCTTCATGTTGTTCAGTCCCAGTTTCGTTAAGTTGCTTTTTTGTTGGGTTTTTTTATTTGCCAACATATGACTATACACAAGCAACTGAGAGAGATAATACAGAAACTCTCATATTATAATTTTACCCTAAAAACTAGGATAGTGGAAAAATCTAACATTATCTCATTATTTCTCTTAACTCTAACTCCCAACATACAACAAATCCACCCATTGTTGATATGGCAAACCAATCTGCCATATAATTGTCATGACAGGGCATGTTATTGTTAAGTGTCTCGGACGACCACTAAGACCTGCCCAGTCTCGTCTCATGCCATGCTTGAAAGTCAGTCCACAAAAATTGATCAAACCAAAGAGAGAGAATCCTTACTTCTATCATGGTTTTACAATCTCACTGCATATTGAGAATCAATAAAATATCTGGGCATTTCTCTAGTTGTCTGGGACTTACATTGCTGTGAAACAATTACAAGAGTGGCCATTAGGAAGACTAGCCAGATGAAGGCTTATTGCTACATTTTAGTATAGCACCTTGAGTGAAAAATGTACATGTCTCTCTTGTTAGATCATCTTTGATATTATTTGCACTGGCATAGTATTACACGGCCCGCACTCTGTCACACATGTTATGACAGGAGCACTTTGTCTTTATAAGATCTATTATTGTGATTCCTATGAAATATTTAAATAAGTGTATACTTGTCTGTAGTGAGGCCTAGCCACTGTGCACTTAATGATAGAGTTTTATATTACAGTATAGAGAAAATTCTCCCTGAGCAGAAGTGTTTGCTTCAGCGAACTTGGACGTGGTTGATTGTATTACAAAAGCAAGACAGACTGGGTAATAAATGTTTGCTATATATCTGTGTTTTGCGGAGCATGAAAATGTGGTAAAAAATCCCTGCTCTAGGGTTCCTTCAACAAAAGGGGGTGTGGGGATGACCAACTTCATAAGAAATACAGGCATCAAGGTAAAAAGATAAAATAAGTGAATATATTTTTCAACCATAAAATGCTTGATTCAAATTCCTTTAAAAGGAAAATATCATCTATAACAACAACAACATGATTAACAAATTTGAAAAATGCAAAGTGGTATGATGAGTAATTAAGTTAATACATTGGAGTCTGCTTAAGATAAACCCATTGGGACCAGACCAATGAGTTTATTTTAACTCTTTGACTGCCATAAGCGAATACACTGGGATGAGCACAAACGTTCAGTGACTGAAATGGTAAATCGAGGTCTGTCTTAACCATTTCCAAGGGAATCAACCAGCAGTTACAAAATCTGTGGTGGGTAAACTAAAAGTCCAAATAGAATTAAAAAAAAGAATGTATGGTTAGGCCTAGATTGTCAGCACGTGCCGTGTGTAGGCCTAAGCCGGTCTGGATCACGGGATTCTCGGAATTCTAATTAGACCAAGCTATTGGGTGGAGAAAAGAGAGAAAGAGAGAGAGGGGGAGGGAGGGAGGGAGGGAGGGGGGGGGGGCGTGTGAGAGGCCTAGCCTATTCCCATGCATGTGCTCTGCAGTGTAACAATGAACAACACAAGACGGAGTTTGGGGTGGGGAGAATTTAATGGCCTCCGTCAACGTAGGCCTGTTGCCGCATGTGCTACAGTAAACCACCCATGTGTGGTTTAACCTCTCCCCCCATCCCCCGCCACCGCTGAGTTTGAGATTAGCGTCTAGTATGTACTATTAGTAATTAGACCAGGCCTAGCATTGTGTGCTTAGCAAGCAAGTCTTAGCAAACCAATGTCGGTGTTCTGCAAAAAAGGGAAGGGAGAGGTCATGGTGACAGAATAAACAAGTTTATTTTAAATGGACTGAGTGCAATCTGCATTTATATAAACCAGACTTTGGTAAGTTGACGTAAATAAGGAAAAAAAGGGGACCGGATGAATGGTTTATCTTAAACAAGTTTATCTTGAGTGGACTCCACTGTAAACTCATAGTTATATATACTGCCCCAGTCCAGGCAATGGTTAGGAATGAACACATGAATTAACCCGTCTCTCAACACTCCAGACTTGAGCATTCATACTAAAATTAAAAGAAAAAGGAACAGAGACAGTGCAGTGTGTCAGGTGTGTTCACAATCATAAAGTAAGGAAGAGCAGAGGGATGTAAAAAGAAAATAGATTGCAATGCAAGCTGATAGACAATGAGTGTCCTCGACAAAAAGTCTGAAAAAGTGTAGGTAACATATATATTGGGTTGGGTTGAGAAGTGCAAAGAAGAATGGTGGCAGTAAATATAATGATAATAATATTTATTATATATATAGCATCTGCATATGTGGGACCAAAACCTGAAAAGAAAAAAATTGTGGATTCCTTTACTTGATAGACACAGTCCACGCCGCTTTAGAGCATGATTAGGCTTCAAGCATGCAATCTTACTCTTACCAATTTTTGCTGTATAAAGTACATGCCTTTAAGCATGGTCACTTCTGCATCAAGCACGCTCGACCTAAAATACATGTTTACCACTCTTATATAATGCATTGTAATTGTACCTAAAAATACTGGAACACCTATAAAATCTAATAAGTTTTATCTAAGGATTCATGTAATGGACTGTGCGTGTCGTGGTGGGCATGTGCACGATCATGAACGGGGAGGGGGCAAGGGGGATGCTGCACCATACAGTAGAGGGCTTTGTTAATCTACCTGATACGAGATGACAAAAGGATGTGAATCCAACAAATCACCATGACATGTGATCTGGAAGATCAACCAAACCTAGAGGTGGCGATGGCCTAGTGCTTACAACTGATGGCAGTGATAGTCAATGCTGAGTAGCCTAACAAAAAAAGGTAAAGATGGCATTTATATAGTGCTTTCCCCCGCCGATTGCAAGCTCAAAGTGCTCAGACATTTTACCCCCCAGCAAGCCTTTTCATTCCAGCACCTTCTCAACTCTCTGGAGAGCATACAGCAGAGCTGCCTGTTAGGCGCATTATGCTAACATACTGACAAGATCTTTCACTGCCTATAGCCGCGTACTCATTCACACCTGAGTCCAGTGAGGTAAGTGGAGTAAAGTGTCTTACTTAAAGACGCAACGCCAATGAACGGTGGTTTTTCGGAGCGGACACCCAAGCTGTCACCCATCTGAACAGTGACCATGGTCAACGCTGCTTGACTCTACTCATTGTTGAGTTGTGCTCACCGCTGAGCCACCGACGCCTCCATTAACAAAAAAGCTCAAGCACAGGATGTGTTGATTGGTCTAAACGTTTTGTATATTGTCATTAGTGGGCAGTACTTAAGTTAAAGGGGAAGAGTAAAACATTGCGTGGATTCCCCAGCAACCTATCTAAGCTTCCTGTGCTCTACTACAGGTTACAAACTCTCCTCCAACACACACAAGGGAAGCAAATAATGTACTTTTTGCTATATTGGTCTTAAACACACTTCAGTCTCCTGCTTATTGGCAACAGCGACTATGTATTTCACACTCAATCTTTTGAAATACAAGGGTTTTCACTTTAGACTTGGTAATGTACATACTGGCATACATACATACATAAGGAAGGGAGAGGGAGATGAAAGAGACAACAAGAGCGATAGGCAAAGAAAATGAAGGGACAAATGGTTCAGAAAGTCAACTGATTCCCTTCTCTCCTGGTAAGGTGAATAGTGTCAAAAATGTCACCGCCATGAGTTACATTAGGGACACGGGGGAAAAAACAAGACAAAACAAAACGAAAACCAAACAAAAAGTCAGATGAAGAAAGAGGCATTTTAGTGTCATCATGTCAAGCACATTAAAAAAAAAAGTAGAAGTAGCAGTAGGAAAAAAAAAGAGGGATGAAAGTTGAGCAGGAGTTGAGGACTAAATTGAGGGTAAAAAATTACATGTAGTAAATGACCTGATTAAAAAAAAACCTATACACCGCAACTTAAATCATGACTCTGATGCGAAGTGATAGTGAGTGATAATGATAAATGGCTAATTATGGTGACTAATGGTCTACGAACTATGAGGGAGCGGCCTGTAAGAAGGCCATCGACAGATAGGGCAAAAATGCTTGTCCAGATTCAGCCATGAAATGATGCATGACTCATGGAAGACATGACCACAGGGCAAACCACAGAGCATGGTATATTGGGCATACTCATCCAGACAGATGACGCACTGATGACTTTCCAAGTAGCCTTTTGGGAACCCACAACATGTAGGTCTCATAGAACTGAGATTGCAAACATTCTTCTGCTCTTTCGTCTTGGATATCCTTTTCTCAGATTCAGATCTAATAGTTTGTTCACTTGCACTGCTTATTTTGTTACTTTGATTATCGGACGAAGTTGATGGATGACAGTTGTGGGGGTCCTGAAAGGAAGTGGTTGCACTTTCATTAACTACACAACCACATGATGCTTCCTCTCTTGGTGAAATGGATGGACAATGTTGGTGTGATGAACACTGAAGACTCCTCTCTGGCTGGACTTGATCAGCAGAATCCTCTGATATATTTTTGCCTACTCTAGGAATATCTGCCAGGCTGCTGTCAGGGATGCTCTTGAAGCCTTCAACTGCTGCTTCATCCTTGGAAGAACTGTCAAGTTCCTTTGGAGAAAGGGAAACAGATATGTAACGCCATGTTGGAAGATCCTGGATGTATGCTGGAGGGCTGGATGGCTGTAGCCAGAGGGACGGCTGCGAAAAACGTGATCCAAAGATATCAAAACTACCACTCATCCTAACAGGTTCAAACAAATTGTTAGGTCCCACATGGGCGAAAGTTCGCATCTGTGAATAATTAAACCAATTTTCATCCAATTCCTCTACTTCACGATACTTTTTACAAATCAAAGTCACAATGATAAGATAAGAAATAAAACTTATGTAGACATACACAGGATTGTTAATATAAAAAACAAAATCTCCTCTTAAGACAGATCCAAAGTCAGATGTTGTAAATATACGATGTAATTTCAAAAATATAAGGGGTACACGATCTAAATATGGCATTTGAAATAGACCTATTATAGGCAGCCATAACAAAATGACCATTACATTATATTTGAAAATACACCAAACAAGTTTTCGAAAACGTTTGCAAATACCACTGTTCGTAATAAATAGCTCTAACCATGACATAACATTTGCAACACAAAAACTTAATATAAAAATATCATTTAGGCAAGGGTAAAGAAACTTAAAAAACAATTCCATATTTGAAAAGGAATACTGCTCTCCTGGTCTCATGCCATAAATATACTTTCCTTCAGCAGAATAAATCATGTAGACAGGGAGGCGAGAGTCTTTAACAGATCCTAACATATTCTGCCAGTGAGTGAAATTGACATTTCTAGAGTTCATCGCGACAAGAGCAAATTTCACTCTTCCAGGGAACTTAACACTGAGTGCTGAGAAGAAAAGGGGAGCTGAGGTTGATCTGGTATGTAGGACAGCTCGGATTTCAGGATTTAACCAATGGTCGGATAAATTCTGCCAGTCGTGAAGGAATCTGGAGTCATGTATGTGAACAATTTTGTCATTGATCTTATCTCTTATCCATCTTAAAATTGCAGTTTCCTTATGTACACCGGAAAAATTATACATTATCACGCTTGCTTTTTCCTCAAAATGACTCGGCAGGGCTAAGACAAGAACAGGGGATCTCCAATTTCTCCTTTGGCAGTATCTAAAAAGATAGGGAGTAGAAAACATGTTATTGGTGGGATTTCTAGATAATTGAAATATAGATAAGATAAGATAATCTTTATTCGTTCTCTTACAAGGAAATTTCTTTGGTCATTGAAGACACAAACGTACGATGAATCATCACATGCTTACATCATTACACATAAATACATTGAATCATTTAAATCTTTACATAATTATAGATTAGCACAAAAAGCTTTACACTCCTCATTCACCATTCATGCACATACGCATACATCCAGACAAGCTGCACTAGGTAATGATAAAGTAATATGGTCGGCGATGACCACACAATGCATTACGCAAGGATTGTTTGAGGTGTGAAATGTGGCTCGCCTAACTGTATACAGTCTGCTGCCAGTTATCAAACACACGCCATTCCCAACGGAAATGTTGGATAAGCGGATTTGGATCAAGGGAGACCTTATGAAATCCTTTTCTCTTTGCAGGTCTCTCCGTTGTTGCACAATTCATTTCAAATGGATTTCTAATTGCAGTGTAGTAAACAAGAAGAAAGCAAAGAGAAATGGTTGTATCCATCCACCGGTTTTATACCCCACAGCTTTAAAATGGTTACTTAATTGAACTCCCACCCAAACAATTATCCCTTCAACACCCACACACACACAATGGCTGTTGAATGCTTCTTCTCAAAGCTTTACAAATCATAACAATTGAACATATGACACCTTTTTTTCCATTCCCAACTAATATATCAGTTAAATAAGCAGGATGAATAACTAGCAATAGACTACATCATTTCAATACGTTTTCTATAATTCTATCATGGCAGTCAAATCCATGAAAAGGATGACTGTGTAAGCACCACTCAGTTGAACTCAGTCTTTGCCTTTTTTAGCATATCATCCTTCTTTGAGATAATCTAAATGAATGAAGCTGGAAATAAATAAAAAAGAAGAAAAGGACAAAAACAAAACAAAACCCCAGTGAAAACTATAAAGGAATAATATGAATACTTATTTCTAGTGAAAATTGTCTAAGAAAAACTCGTCAATGGGACTACATGTGAAACAAGTTTAAAATTTACCGTATGTCTAAAGAGCAGTCGAGAATGCCAGTGCGGACTCCAAAACGAGATACTTTTTGTTTTATTTTCTTCCAATGCTTTTCTTTAATCAGCTTGATGTGGTCAGGGTCCATGACAACTTGTACCAGCCACACGCTATCTTTTGCATCTTCCACCTGAAAATATATATATTACATTCAAAGTATAAAAAACATTATTCTAAAAAGATGCATAAATAAGCAGACCAATTATTTATTGTCTTTTGAACTTACATATATCTTAATCTACTCCATTAATCTCTTCAGATCAGATTCATATTTTGATTATATATTTAGTAAGTACAAGCACTCTGATGATGAAAATGAATATGTGAAAAAACTAAAAAATGTAGAATCTTAACACACAAAAGCTCTTTATACACTGGCTAATCTAAAATTTATATGAAATCTTACTAAGGCAATTACAATGTATAATACAGTAGCCATGAGGGAATAAAGAAATGACTAAAATTAATACAATTTCCTTTTTAATGCATCCATGTCCTCTCTTCATCTTCATGAAACTCGACTGACTGACTTATTGCTGTTCACTAACAGAGTCATCCTCCTTAGATATCTCTGAGTCGTTTGACTTTGCAGCCTCAACAGCTTTTCTCCATTTCTTTCTGTCCTTACCTATTTTTCTAGGTTTATGTAGAACTTCAAGAATTGTCAATTTGATGTTGGTATTGGGGGTTCTTAAGATAATAGTTGAGCTTCACTGGCAGAGTGTCATCCTTAATATTTTTTGCACTTGTCATAATCTCCATGAAAGTTATGAGATATTGACTAAACATTTGCTATAATGACAGTCATGCCTTTACTTAAACTCATTACTTTATATGCATAACTGATGATTCAAATTTTGCATCTCACAAGATTTGAAAGCCTTGTCATATTTTTGGTCATACTAATTATATTTTTTAACTTCAAGCATAACTATTGTGGACTACGTTGAATTTTTGTCTTACATATGAGGATGAAGATGAACACCATCACCCACTCTCAGAAAGAAAAAAGCATAATAAACTTGATTGCACCTAGGGACAGGTTTATAGTGATTCTTTACTAAGTCAGTCAAATTTATAATCCGTTATATAATAATGAAAAGATAACAATATCAATAAAAAATAATTTAATAGATTTAGTAGTAGTAATAACAATAATAATAATGGTGGTGATGATGATTGAAATAAAAAGGGCAATAAGAATAATATTAATATATGTCATAATTACAAGAATCAATAATACTAGCCACAAAAATAATAATAATAAATAATAATGACAATAATAATAACAATAATAATAATAATAATAATAATAATAATAATAATAATAATAATAAAAACCTCTATTACCCTATTTTAAAAACAAGTTCCAAGTGCTTTACATAGTACATAAGAAATGGAATTAAAAATACAATATATGAATGGGATGACTGTATTGTGTGTGGCTCTTTCTCATCACCGTTTATTACAGGCCCAGTATAAAAGGCCGGTGTATGAGACAAAGGTCTAGTCTGAGAGGCGCGTCATTAGATGTTTTATGAAAACAGCTGGTTATTAAGTGAAGTGGGCAATAAGAAGATTGGTTATGGTGACTACTGTAATAGTGACAATAATAATAATAATAATAATAATGATGATGATAATAATAATAATAATAATAACAATAATAACTCATAGCACCAGGAGGATGTTGCCCTAGGACCAAACACCCAGAAACATGCACAATGCTCATTGCTAATTAGTCCTGGAGAATATCGTCATTAGGATCCAATCATCCAGTAAAATGTACTAAGTCAGCAACTACATTGTACTAGGGAGATCTGGCTATTAAAGCCAATCATCTTAAGATGAGTTTGGTAGGCTTTTTGCATCAACACTAATGATCATGTAGCAATGACACTGCTATGGCTGGACTAGTATTCTTAGATTTAGAGGAGCAAGCAAACGTTACCATGCTCCCTCACCCTTTAATCTTTGCCTCTTCCACTTGAATTCAGAGTAATGAATTTGTCAATAAGTCTGAGGTACAAGAGGTTGGAGGGGTGAATAAATGTGAAAAGATTTTTAGTAGAAATTGGAGTTTGCAAGGGTGGTGGCCGAAATGACCTGCTCTTTTCAATATTAACCACTGAGGCTCTTTTACATTGCGTAAAGGCACATGTACATGTGTTTATATAAAACAGTTGTCCACCCAGCAATTATGTATGGTCTAGAGATTGTTGTACTAACAAAACAGCAAGAAAAAGAGCTGGAGGTAGCTAAAATGAAGATGCCAAATCTTTCAGTTGGTATAATGAGATTGAACTAGATCAGAAATGAACACATTAGAAAGAATGTTCTTGTAGGCAGATTTGGAGACAAGATGAGAGATGCTGGATTGAGATGTTTTGGTCATGTTCAGAAGCGAATTGCTGAAGATATTATCAGGTAAGAGGAAAAGAGGAAGACTGAAAAGAAGGTATATGGATGGAATTATGGAAGATATGATGGCCTAAGATTAGATTCCAATGTGGCAACCAGTAATGGGATACACCTAAGGAAGAAAAATAACAGCTAGTGCTGCCAAGCTCTGGAAAGAAATGATCAATAAGATCCATATCGCCTGAAGAGAGACAAACTGCTCTGCCTGCTAGTGTGAAAATGTTCCAGTGGAATGTGGCCATTATGAATCTGTTGCACAGGACAATGTATTATTATAAAACAGTACAGATTAGAGACAGACACCATAACCAGGTCCGGTTAAGGTAATGAAAAAATTGTGTAATTATAATTAAGATATTAATAAAAAATGATTATAACAACAGTTATTATTTTTTAGGCTTAATACATACTCTAGAACGTCTAGCATTCTCCCACTTCAACCACACCTTAGCTTGCTTACTGCCATTGTGGTTATCAATGTGATTCTACTTATTTCTAGAAAAATAACAATATTCTTATGTTTGACCTGACATTCTTCACATTTTTAAGTTTACTCATATACAAAAGTATATAT
>JBCJKE010182230.1:0-10284 GCA_039654525.1 Melibe bucephala
AGGGACCTGAAGACGTCATTCTTTCCCAGTATATATTAGTAGTACTTCTACTTCTACTACTACTACTACTACTACTACTACTACTACTACTACTACTACGAAAATCAATAATAAGCCATTGTTACAAACTTCCCCATATAATGGGTGAGTGTGTGGGAGAGCATTGGCTGTTTTGATTGAATTTTGTGTGTGTGTGTGTGTGTGAGGCGAGTGAGTGTGTGGGAGAAAAGACCCCTCTAAATGAGTCAACACTCAGTTCCATCTGTGGTGTTAACTGTTATATACTATGGATGTAAAAAAGAGAAATAATAATAATAATAATAATAGTGGAATAGGAGGAGGAGGAGGAGGGTGGCTTAGTTCTAGGTCAATTGTACCTATTCTTTGATGTAACTCTTGGGAAGTCTTTACAGGATTTTCTATTGGTGGCAACAGGCAACCATCCCCTGTCATTTCTTTCTTTCTTTTTTTTTGTTTTGTATTCTTTTTGAAAAAGCTGGATTATGTCTTTGTTAGAGGCTATAATGGAAACTACTTCTACTTCTACTACCACCAATGTTACTACTATTGATACAAGAAGGGTACTACTAAGGGTACTAACAAAAAAGAAAGCCATTCTAAGACACCGTTGACACACATTTTGCACACAAAGAATTTGCTCAGGTGCAGGCACCCAACCAACTTTCTTTGCTTGGGACATTTGTCTTGTCTATATGTCTGTCACCTGCCAGGCATTACTTTTTCTAAGCTTGGCAGTGGCAGATGGCAGGCATTATCTGTAATTTGTTTTGGACCCATTTTACTGATAATGAAAGTCTTCTTAAGTTTCTTTATTCCCATGGGGACAATTTTGTTTGCAGGAAGTTCAGAGGAGGAAGAAGCATCATTATCATAGTGTACTAAAAATCTTACAGCCAATAAGAAAAAAGGAGGTCACGCATTTTGAAAATGGTTTTGTAGACCAAGAAAGCCTTTGTTTTTTTTTACAAAATATAGAAGATTCCTTTTTTCTCTCTCTCTCAATACCTCTTCCCTCCCTCCATCTTCCATTTTTTTTTGGGGGGGGTGAAAATGGAGTCAAGCAATGTCAACTGTAGATAGTAAAATGTTGTTACTTACAACAACCACCCACTCTCCCCTGGTGGTGTTATTATAATTCTAAAATTCCCCCAGCAATGTTTTTCTTTGTTGACTCTGACTGTGGTTGTGGTGTCAGTAGGTTGATGGTTCTGGTGGGGAGGGGATACAATGTTTATGTTTCGCCTCATGTTTTTTTAATGAGGAGGATGGTGCTTGTCCAGAGAGTGATAAATTTTATCTCAGTAGAGGATGTGAGTGGACTAGTGTAAATATTAGCTAGCTACATTGTTATTCTTTTTTTGTCTGTCAGTCTGTGTGTGTATGTGTGTATGTGCGTGCGTGAGAGCCTTACCCCACACTATGAACATCAAAGTTTTTTTTTGTTTTTTTTTTAAATGTAGGTATGTGAGAAGAAGAAGAAGAAGAAGAAGAAGAAGAAGAAGAAGAAGAAGAAGAAGAAGAAGAAGAAGAAGAAGAAGAAGGTAATTAATGTGGAGGGGGTTTTCCTTTTTTTTTTTAAATTTTTATTTTTTATATTTTTTTAAAATCATCCCAGGGTGTATAATGTGATAATAAATATAAAATATTGTGTATTATATGTATGGTTACGTTATAGGCACCACCAAACACACAGTAATAATAATAATAATAGAAACAAAAAAATCATCCCAGTTTGATCTTTTTAGCAGATGGGAAATATTCCAGCATTGAAACGGATCGGTTTTCTTCCTTCGTGAGGAGGTTTAGTTCCTTCAAACAATATTTTATTAACTGACCAACCACAGAAACAGTCATGGCGTTCCCAGCTTTTTGATAAACATGCCTCGGAGATTTAATAGCATCCTCTATTTCATACGATAATTGATCGGGGATCCCTTGGAGCCTCAGACATTCGTTCGCCGTAAGATATCTATTATAGCCCCTTCCTGTTACAAAAATGGAAGACTATTAATCAACTAGGAATTAGTAAAAAAAATTATTTAAGTGTTGAAGCAGACTGCACTTTTCACTTAAAGGAAAAAAAACAATCATTGTCTCAAAACGGGTTTGAAAACCAAAAAAAAAAAAACTGAGTGTGACTATATCATGTATTATATGCTGTAATACTACAATCACTGTACCAACATGTTTCGACTAATGCGAAGTGTTTCACCCGATAATATGATCAGAAGCAATAGAAATCTATTAAAAAGGACTATTAGGGGCTTAGACGCGGAATTATTACGCATTAAACATCAAGAGAAATTATTTCTTATAGATATACAGCGCACTGCAGCTACCTCACAAGGAAAAGGCTGCGTTGATGCAGTTAAATCAATGGCAAAAGACCTAGTAAGAATCAGGCAACATATAGGCAAATTAATAAAAACAAAGTCTAGTATAAATGGAATTTTGCTGAAATTACATACTATGACTTCCACTCAGAAGATGGGAGAAGCAATGTTTGGTGTAGCTAAGACTCTAAAGTGCATGAATAATAGGATGAATTTGGGTGGAATTAGAGGATTGATTTGTGATTACGACAAACAGATGAATATAATGGATATGAAGGGAGAATTGTTAAATGACATATTAGAGGAAGATTATGATGATGGTGATGATGAAGAAGAAGAGGATGCCATTGTCTCAAGGGTACTGGATGAATTAGGTTTGGATATGACAGCCCAATTACCCACCTTGAGTGGTAATAATGTTGTTAACAGTAGTAAATCACAGAATGAAGGCATAATATGTGACCTAGAAGAGAGATTGGTTAAACTCCGAGATGATACTAAAAAATGATAAAAAAAAACACTTCCCTTTTTTTTTGGGGGGGGAGGGAGATTGTTTTCATCATCTCTAACTATTACAAATATGTGTGTTCTGGGGCAGTACTAAATGGTATTACAAGCAACACCCTTTTTTTTGGGGTCAGATTAATAAAGCCATTCAGCTGTATTTTTATCCAAATGGTTAGCTATAAAAATGAGCTGAACCAGTTGAAATGCTATTCATTTCAACATGGCACTCCCGTACAGTCAGATGTCTTGTGAGCAGGCAGAAAAATTGAGAAATAACATATCTGCTGTTTATTGTGGCATAAACATACAATGTAACCAACAAGATATTGTTGTAAACCCTTGTGAAGAAAGACATAAATTTTGGAAGAATATGCCAGCAGTTGTTGATAGATTTTCGTTAAATGATGCTTTGGATGAATATTTTAGTTTTAGACCAAGGCAGTCTGCAAAGCTCATGAATGATGGAGTATTAGGTGTTGAACTCCCAGAAGATGAAATGAATCAATATACTTTAGTTACATTTCATCAATCTGCTCCATTTGGTTGCATGGAGGAAGGAGATGATGTTTTGCAAAAAGTTTGGTTACCTTCATTTCAAAGTATGGACAAAAGGATTATTCGTATGGATGTTTTTATGAAATTCATTTATGTTTACAATGGATTAGGTTACCCCAAAAACAGATTTTGGGATCTATATTGGGGAAGGATACATACACCACCCAAAAGATTGTTTGCCCCTCTAGAAAACGTCCCCAATTTTCAAAATAACAACATTTTGTCTTTGGCTTTGATTGCCTGGAATTATGCATTTCAAAAACAATCGACTGACAGCAGAGTGTTTTACATGTTAAATCACCACAAAGTACCTTCTCACCCTAATTCTTTTCTACGGAGGGAGTATTTCGTTGTTGGACAAGATTATTGCATCGATGAAGGTGAAGAGACTATTGTTGAAATCATAGACGACAGGATGGATAAAATATGACTATTTGTGACTGTATAACAAGCAATTTTAAGAAGAAAGCTGACTTTGTGATAGTCTGGATTGTGTAGATTTTTATTATTTTTTTTAGGCTCATTTGAACCCATTTATTTCAATGTGTTGCATGAATCAATATCAAACCATTATGTATGTACAAAACCCAACTACAAAAAAACAATTATACTAAAGAAACATAATCATATGAAAAGCAAATAAAAAAAAAGAAAAAAGAGAAAATTGTTTGTTTATTTCTTTTTTCTCTTCTTCCACCCCTTGTTACAACCCACACATCAAACAATCTTCTGTATTCATTTCCTTTCTGTACACACAATAATTGTTTTCCTTGTTTTTATCTGTTTTGTCTAGTGTTGTTTTATCAACTGTATATATATATTGAATGGCTTGATTGTGTGCATGCCCTTTCCACCACCTTTGGCGCGAAGATAATACATTCCTTCCAGTCTTGAAACCCAATTTCCAGGCATAAAAAATGCATACCTTTCATATCTTCGCACCAAATAGGCCTACCTAGTTTGCTCATATTTCCATGATAAATGGCAACTGAAAGCACTCTTCTGTTGGTAGTATTAGTGTGTGAACTGCCATAGTTTGAAATGTATGGTAACAAATAGATACAAACAAAGCCCCCGTTTTTTTTTTCAACTTTTCGTTTCCTGGAGGTTGATAGTGGGCATCTCTACGAAATGATAAATAATAGTAATAGTGAATGAAGGGAATGAGGGTGGAGCGGAAAGTACTTTGGATACTTACAAAACAAAAAAAAACTTCTGAAGTTAGAACCAACAACAGGTACCCAGATGAGTGTCAATTCGTCAGCTTCTTTCTCCCAAAATACAGCTGTGATAGAATATTATGAAACTAAACCTAATTTGCAATATGATTTGTCTGGTGGGAAACCGGAATCTAGAGATGACAGATTGTTGAACGGTTACATGAAAGTATTTATGCCTACAGCTACTATAGTCACCCCTTGGACAAATCTTCCTAAAGAAGTTAAATTTAAAAAATACAAATGTGATGATGTTATTACCATTTGGGATAGTTCACATAAAGTGAGCTGAACCAGTTGAAATATTGTGGCATAAACATGCGATGTAACCAACAAGATATTGTTGTAAACCCTTGTGAAGAATACGCCAACAATTGTTGATAGAGTAGTAGTAATTGATGCTTTGGATGACTATTTTAGCACTCGGCAGTCTGCAAAGCTCATGAATGATGGAGTATTAGGTGTTGAACTCCCAGAAGATGAACTGAATCAATATTATACTCTAGTTACATTTCATCATTCTGCTCCATTTGGTTGTTTGGAAGGAGGAGAGGATGTTTTAACAACACTTATACCACCAATGTCAGATGTCAATACAGTTTAGTGTAAGTGTAGGTGTAAATGAAATGTCAGCATTGATTTGTATATATATATATAATATATATATTGTTAAAGAAAATATCACAAAACAACAACAACAACAACAACAATAACATCACAAAAAAGCCAACACATTGTTATTCATTTCAAGATTATTTAATAAATTATAATCACTCACACAGACTCCCTTCTTCTCATTCATGCTTTATATGGTTAAAAGGTTGGAATAATTCTATACTATTTTTTTATCAAATTAAAGAATTTTGGTAGTACCAGTTGTAGTATTAACATTGTCCTTTGTATTCAAATTTCTTATTTCATAATAATCCAACGAATCGTCAGTGGTAGTATTAACATTGTCCTTTGTATTCACATTTCTTATTTAATAATAATCCAAGGAATCGTCGGTTGTAGTATTAACATTGTCCTTTGTATTCACATTTCTTATTTCATAATAATCCAAGGAATCGTCGGTTGTAGTATTAACATTGTCCCTTGTATTCACATTTCTTATATCACAATAATCCAACGATTTGTCAGTTGTAGTATTAACATTGTCCCTTGTATTCACATTTCTTATATCACAATAATCCAACGATTTGTCAGTTGTAGTATTAACATCGTCCCTTGTATTCACTTTTCTTATTTCATAATAATCCAATGAATCGTCGGTTGTAGTATTAACATTGTCCATTGTATTCACATACAGAGTTAAAGCATCACATACATATTTATCATATCCAAGCAAAGGCCTGACAATTGATTTATAAATAATGTAATAAACATCTATATATATTTATATACATCAATATAATTTAAACCACAAATTAAAAAAAAACCATCAAATTATACAAATTGTTGTTATTAAATTGGAGGGAATGAACAAACAAACAAAAAATCAAGTGCAAATACCCCATAGATATCTGGTTAAATCTTATAATATCTTAAATTAAATCCAAATTTATAAAAAACTAGTCCCATCAAATTTTATATCTTCAATCAAAAATTCATCATGCACACATACAGAACATTTATTCGCCTTAATTGAACTTCCAAACTTTTCGAAACAATTTATAAACCTTAACTTACACATACCACAAACAAACCTCTTTTTCTGTCTAAATTGTATAATGGGCAGACGATGTATAATATTATTTGCAATATGAAAGTTCCTCATCATGACAAATAGTTTGTACTTGTCCGGGGAGTGCCTGTCGGTAATCCATTTTTCAAATGCTTCAACAAGTAGGGTATCATTTGGGTTCCTTGTGAAGCAGATGTCTAAATGGTCGATCAAAACATCAACCGACAGTCTTTGGAAACCTTCCCCTGATACATATATATCGAGCCAGGTTTTGCCTGTGGGCAAAAGCGCCCTCACTAAATCATTTGTTGCATGTTTAGTGACTCTATAAGGAGAGGTAGCGTGCTGACATTTTTTCATCTCCGCCATTGAAGGGGGAGTTAGTGAAATTTTTTGTCCGAACTTTTTCGAACCGCAACCATCACAACCATCTTTTCGAAAGCAATGGGGGCATCTCTGAACGAGATTGCATTTAGTGCACAACTGAGATGCAAAGTCAATTTTGCAATTTCTACACATTAATTTATTATATGTGTGTGCCTCCCCAGAAATGTATGGATTCACTTTGCTAAATTGGTCTCTCTTCAGACTATCATACATTCTTTTAAGTATGGGGGTATAATAAGGGATTTTGTACATCAATGCTCTTTCTATATCAACCCCGCATTTCGAAATTTTATGGATGTGCCTCAAAATACAATTTAAACCATCCAAAATATCATTCTCACTCATACTCCCGTCTTTCCATCCATACTTTATTTTGTTGAAATTGCTCCAACAAGGTTGGAATAATTCTACACTATCTTCTATCAAACTTAAGAAATTTGGTTGGACTAACATACTTGGATTTAACTTATTTTTAATGTCTACAAAAACTTTTTCCCACTTATTACTATCAGCTGGACAATTTACATCTATGTCTGGGTGCATTATTTTTTGTTTTTTTACTACTGGTGTCAAAGAATCACTACACATAGAATTATTACTACCTATTGAATCATTTTTTCTTTTTTCACAGTTGTAATCCAAGGAATTGTCACTTTTTTCACAAGAAATGCTTGTCACGGGTTCCTCATCCACAAGGGAAATAAGCCAGAAGTCTACATTATCTGCAATTCGTTCTTGTTCTTTTAGTTGTATTTGTTCTTCTTCTTCTTGTTGTTGTGTCAAAGAATTTGACATTGAAATGTTACTGTTTAGAATGGGTCTCTCATCTAGAAGATTTGTATTTTCTTCTTGTTGTTGTATTTCTCCCATTCCTTGCTGTAGTTGTAATATAAGGTTGTTGATTTCGGGTTCATTTGATTGGTTATCAAGAAGAGAATTCTCAAAATCCATTTTGGTTTTTTTTTCGTGGTTTGAATGTCTGTCTGTTGTTTCAAAGATTCCAAATAATATGAATACAGTTCCTACTTGTTCACATTTATATATTGTAGTGCCAATAAAAAAAAACAAGGAAAAAAATATTTTTAAAAAAAAAATCCATCAACCTTTGCTTCCACACCTCACCTCTCACCTCTCTCTTTACCCACCACTTACCAGCCACCTTGTTAAAGCATCACAATCACAAGATATGGTACTGGTACTGAGAATGAGGAAGCAGGAGGAAGGGGAGGAGCTTGACAGGTTTGTGGGGGGGAGCCTAATGTACATATATGGGATTGTAAATTGGGCTTCACTAGCAGACTCAAACTAAACCATTTCGTCTTGGATTATTTTTTGCAACTTAGAATTAATCTTTGAATTCATTACTCCTTGTCATACCAACAGTTTGGGTGAGTTGAAAATAAGACTTTAACAAAATTTATGTCCAAATGAATACCACAAGTTAACAAGGGGGGGTTGGAAACATTGTTTGGCACTGTGGGACTGAATCAGTTAAGAAGAAGTATTATTTCGTTTGATTTGTTCTTTATATTCGATTTTTAAACTTGAATTTATACATGTCAATTCTTTTTATGAAATTTGCTCAATCTTGCACTTTAATGTTTATTTTATTTTTTTTTTTTTTTCAGTTTATTTAAATTACAAGTTTACACAAGGCAATGGTTTAGCATATTAAGGGATGCATGTACATTTATTTTCTTGGGTATTTGGTTGTTAAAAAGTCATTTTTAAGGGATTTTAATTCAATTATGATATTTACATACCTGTATTTTTTTTCTATCTTTTTTTTCCCATTTTTTCCCCATTACCTCTCCCTTGCATTAATAGTCATAATCACAAAAAATGGAATCATTTTATGAGCCGATCTCACCACCCCTTTATACCGAAGCTCCCACACAAACTCCCACTCCCACACAACAACAAGCTCCAACTACTCATTTTCAATCACAACAATTCATGACATTTCAACATTCACAACAACCATTTTTTTTAATTAATCCTTTTAATCAATCATTTACAACACCTCAAACACAACATTTTAATTTTTATACACATCACAACAACATATCCAACAATTCAGATACCCCCATCCAATTGCCAATACCAATTTACAATTTGGTGGGTTATAGGCCTACATATCAACCACAAAATGAACATTGCCAATGCAATAACACACAGAATAAAACATACACAAGTATAAGTACACAAACAGAAAATAAAATTACACGACACACAAACACTTCACACACTAGGGAAAATCCATTGAATTTACTTTTAGAACAGATATACAAAGATGAGAAGACAACATCACATAAAAACAATAATACAGATTCAAATTTAGATACACATGAAGATGAAGAGACAACACATAACAACAATAATACTAATACAGATTCAGATACACATGAATATACACTAAATAATAATGTTAGTAAAAATTTAGAGGACACATTAACACTTTTAGAACAGATGCACAAAGATGAGGAGGCAACATCACATAAAAACAATAATACAGATTCAATTTTAGATACACATGAAGATGAAGTGACAACACGTAACAACAATAATACAGATTCAGATACGCATGAATATACACTAAATGATATTGTTAGTATAAATTTTGAGGACGCATTAACATACAATTTTTTACATGAATTAGACAACATATAGACAATTCACATCATCATCCACCACAACCATTTATAGCACCATTTACTCTACTCAACCATTTCTATCACCTCAATCACAAAATTTCAATTTTTATCCACATTGACATGTAAAACCCACCAAAATGTATATTGGGATAGGCAATCAACTTTTAGAGAAGTTAAATGGAAATGAGCCATCAATAACACTTTTTGACAAAGATACTGATTTAGTTATGGAGGAAGATGCCATTAATATCGATTTAAACGAAACATTAAATTTATTATTCTCAATTAGAGGACATATAGTATATATATAGATTGTTCCCCTTGTTTTTTATCGTTAATATTTGCCTGAATTAATTGCAGTTGCAATCAGTCAAGATGTAGCTTTGACAAAGTCCTCTTAATATGTATCTGGCAGCGAATAGCAAAATAGGGTAGAATATAAATTTGGGGAAATACCTAATGATACCGAAAATCCACCAAGGGAAGAATGTGAGGATGATGCTTGTAAAAAAGAAAAAAATGAAAACCAACATTTTTCTCTTTTTGAGATTATCATACACCATACATGACTAGCTATGAATGGACAGAGTAGCATCACTACAAATAGTACAAACACCCGCCCCCCTCCTCCCCTTCCCTCCCATCTCCATCCCCTCTCAACACACCCTCACCCCCCCCCCCTTCCCTTAGTACTGGTATGACTGAAGGCTGATAACAAAAGAGATGTCCTGGGAATCAAAAAACCTGAATTTGATGAAGTTCAAAATGACAAGTTCCTCATTTCAAAACAGTGGACCTGCTAACAAGAGTATGTATCTATTTTTTTATTTTTTTTATTTTTAATTGCTTCTTTTACATTCACAGGTATCTAACTAACATAGCATTATTTCATATCTACAGGTACATTAAAATGCTTGTTTCTCCAC
>JBCJKE010182341.1:0-10284 GCA_039654525.1 Melibe bucephala
TCTCTCTCTCTCTCTCTCTCTCTCTCTCGCTCTGATGTCTCTTCAGGAATGCCGTATTGGGATACCAAGTGTTTATTTTAAGATCATCCATGAGTGGCATTTTGCCTGTTTGTCAAAAATTCAAGCGTTGTTACCTAAGAGTTATTGATCTTGTAATAGCCTTTTTCTTAATTTTGCAAAGATTGCTTCACTAAGTGAATCTTCATGACTTCTCTTATCTCTCCTAGAACTTAGA
This sequence comes from Melibe bucephala, assembly GCA_039654525.1. Lineage (NCBI taxonomy): Eukaryota > Metazoa > Mollusca > Gastropoda > Nudibranchia > Dendronotidae > Melibe > Melibe bucephala. The sequence continues at coordinate 236 of JBCJKE010182341.1, forward strand.
TAAATTTCATTTTTCCTATTAATTCACAACAATATTCCTATATTATTTCCTAACTCAAGTTGCATTTAGATCTTCTTCTTGTTCTTCAAGTACTAGGTCTGATACAGACAAATGGTGATCATGGCACGCCATTTACTTATATGCTCATATTATTTATATTACTCTTAGTTGTGTTGGCCTAATAATAGTATGGTGGCTCAAAACACCGGTTGGGAATAGACTCTTCGTTTATTATTAGTCTTAGTCATAATTATTTAGATTTGATTTATTTCGATATTCATCATTTCAAATTCCTTCCAACTTTTTGTGTAGGCCTATGTATTTTCTTGTTTCCGGAAGTTGGCGTATTGACAAGGTAAACCCTCGGGAAAGACGGAACAGTTTCATGTGAAGGATTGTAATTACTTCCCTGTTATATTGTGGTCACTTCCTGGTTTTCATTCTTCACTTGACAGCCTTCTCTCTGTTTTCTGACGGAAATTGACAAGTAAGTAATTGAAATACCTGTCATCTTACTGTGATGCCTCAACTTTGCTGGATAGGCTCTTTCCAACCGTCTTGTGTCTCTTTTTTCACGGCAAATCATTTGGACGAAGGGGCATGGTTGAACTTGCAGAATTCAAAGGGAGGGAATATTATTATATATTTTTGTCTGTCTAGATTTAGTAGGATCTAGATTCTAGCTTATATACTGTAGATGGATCTTCACAGATTTATTATATATGACATTTCTGATTGATTCAAGAGGACGTGCAGAAAAAGAACCTGGTCCTGGTTCTCCATCTAGATTCTAGATCTAAATCTAGATATATATCTAGATTCAAAATCTAGAATCTAGATCTAATCTAGATCTTATTAGATCTAGATCTAGATCTAGTGTTTAACTTGTTTTTAAGAGGATGATTTTTACAATTAACTTTTACATCCGTTATGCCTTGCACTACAAACGAGCTTCAACTTCAATCAAATTCTTTCCGTGATGACCAGTTTCTCAATTTAAAACCTAAAAATGATGGATATGTGTGGAGAGATTTGAAGGGTTGTGTTTACCAATATAAATTCCACAAGCCAATAATCATTAAGAAAAGCTTGAAAAGCAGTTCAAATACAAGAATTTCCCCGTGGCAAAGCCGAATACAATCCCCAAAAGAAGTGAAAATGGTGCAAGTAGTTACACCCAATCCAAGACCAAGAATTAGGCCTCGGTCTAGATGCAGATATGTCTGTGAGTAGATTTACTGTCTGTGAGTAGATATCAGAATCTAGACCTTTAGATCTTGAATCTAGATTAAGATAAAGATGGCGATATAGATCTGTACAATATTTCGATAAATTTTAATTGTAATTCAAGTTCTTGTGAGTTTATCTATATAGTAGACTACAGTCATCTCCGCCTATTAACCCACTGTTTGAGTGATAAAGAAAACAGGTCTTTAGACGGAGCGAGTTATAAGACATACAAGCAAAGGGGGTTGCCAAGTCTGTGCATATAATATTATATATATTACATTATAATTGAATTTAATTGAATGTTCAAACATTTACATTGCCATCTAGTTAAGACAGTCATTTATATTCATACTTCCCAAGTGCTTTTAGATGGGATTAACTGCCAGTGAGTGTAAAGTGCAGTAAAGATACAGAAGATTTTAAACAAAATCTAAAACATATAACATTAACATGTAAATACTAGCTTTTAGCAGCACGTTGAGAGTAATGCTCTGTTAACTGAGTTGTCAGCTTTTATGAAAAAGAAGTAAAGTGCATGTAGTTTAATCAGTGACCACCCTTTATGTGGAGTGTTTATTGGTAAACTTAATGATGATTAGCTACAAAAACAGCTGACTGTTCCTTCTATGATATATTATATATATATTGTATTATAATCTTTCATAATAGCATGGTACGGGCTACACTAAAGTTGTTCAATGACCATTGGCCCATACTAAGCATGAGAGGATGTCATTACTCCTTTGTTCACCACGACAGGGCGGGGCCTTTGCTGTGATTTGGTTGATCAAATGATCAAGGGTGTGATTTTGAGTCTATTGTGAGACAACTGGATTGAATCATGTCTGTTCTTTTATTGCCTTAATGAGAATTATGCTTTTATAGTAAGTGTTGACATTAAGGAATATAAAAGTGACTTGTCATCAAGAAATGAATAGAATGGCCATATTGTGTGTGAAAATTCTTTCTCATGATCTATGTTAATTTCAGGCCTAGTGAAAAGCACCGGGTTATAAGATGGAGTTCTTGACTGAGAACATGTTATTAGAGGATTAAATAGAAGAAAAGCCGTTTTATGAAAACAGTGGGTTGTTAAGCGAAGTGGTCTAAAAAGGCAGTGGGTTATTAGATGGAAGGAATATAATAAGTGACTTGTCATCAAGAAATGAATAGAATGGCTGTATTGTGTGTGAAAATTCTTTCTCATGATCTATGTTAATTTCAGGCCTAGTGAAAAGCACCAGGTTATAAGATGGAGTTCTTGACTGAGAACATGTCATTAGAGGATTAAATAGAAGAAAAGCCGTTTTATGAAAACAGTGGGTTGTTAAGCGAAGTGGTCTAAAAAGGCAGTGGGTTATTAGATGGCGACAACTGTATTACAATGTGTTCTAGACCAGGCATGTACAGTCTAGGACTGACTGCTGTACAGAAGCATGTGCTTCAAGAACAATTGTCATATATATATATTATTTATCTTCATAACATATAACACATAATATAATAGGGAACAATACTTAGGCAGCCTTGATCATTGATGAGCCCAATGAACAATACTAGATCTATTTTAACTTTTTAATTTGCCTAAATATGTTCCAAATGGCAGCTTAGGAGAAAAAATTCTTATCAAAGAATGTATAATATGAAATTTTCAATGAAACATCATATTTGGCATGAAATTTTATCTGCTAATGATTGTCCTCGGGTTAATTTGGAAACTATCTGCTAAATATGGTGCTCTCAGTGTGAATTTACATCAGAGCCTTTGTCGTATAATCATGGACCAACACAGAAGTTTGTGCGATTTTACCAATGGAGGCCATAGCGGAGTGCCAATATATATATATATTATATATATATATATATGATTAGAGTATTTTTAGCATTATCCATGTTTTCAGGGAAATTGGGATGGATAGCATTTTCCAATACATCATAATCACACACTTTGGGGAGGAATAATGTTTTATTGATATAATTAATATTTTCCATATAATTTTTATTTTATAACATTTTTCATATATATATATATGATTTTGTTAGTGGAGGCCGTGGTGGAGTATGAGTATAAGGCCGAACAAGAGGATGAACTCACCCTAAAAGTGGGTGACATCATCAAACATGTACAGACAGCTGAGGGTGGATGGTGGGAAGGCGAGTTGAATGGCAAAAAAGGAATGTTCCCAGAAAATTTTGTCAAGGTAGGTTTCCCTTATATTGTGTCTATGTGTGTGTCCAGTGTGGCATATATATGGTCTTGATTGTTCACAGAGCATTTGGTTTAAAAGCCAGTGTTATATATTTATATAGCTATGATTGTATGAAAAATCTATGTGTAAATAAACAATTCTGTGTATATTTCTAGTCATCTTTTTACATTACTGAGAACTTAATAACTCTGCAAGAATCATAAAACATTTTTCTCTACATATGAGGAATATACATATATATATTTATGTATCATTTCTTAAAAAAGAATATAAAATGAAAATAATTATAATAAATATTTTTCAACGTTTATGTTATATAATATCAATTCTTTATAAAAAAAATGGTTCAAACTGCAAATTGTTTCATGCATTTCATTGAGCTCAGTATTTTTAAGTAAAGTATTTTTGTTTTGTTTTGTTTTGTTTTTTTGTCGAATGAAGCACAATCTTAATTTATATCATACTCTAAATTTATCTTGAATCTTGAACTATCAATAGCATCTGCTTCAATGTTTCACTTTCATTGCTTTGACTCTTAACTTGGTGGACAATTGAATTTATTCTTCTGTGATTGGGTTTTTTGTTTTTCTTCAGCTGGTCAAAAAGAGAGAAAATACAAAGAAAGAGGAGAAGAGAGAGGCTGCCCAAAGAAAGTCTGTCAGAGAGTTGGCCAATAAATTTAAAGATGGCGTTCCCATGGGAGGGATGGCTCCAAAGAAGAAAGGTACAATTTTCTCTTTGCCAAATGGATGCAGTGGGTTGGGTGGAGATGTGCATCTCATCAGAATTGTTTAGGCAGTGAAAGAACATTCAAATGTTAGGGTCATAAACTTTGAAATAGTCTTGCCATAAATGTGAGAAGTTTTTATCTCTTTCAACGTTTTTGATGTTGCCCAAAATAAGACATGATATGTTCATTATTACTATCTTGAGAATTTTTGTTTTGTTTTAAATTGTATGTGAATTTATAGGTGTAAAGTCAACAGCAGAGATAGGAACAGAGGATGTATTAAATTAGCATGCTGGCATGAATATGGCCACACACTCTTCCAAAATCCCAAGCACGCAGTCACAGATGATTCTCCCCACCCTTCTTATCAACAAATTGAGAAAGGGGGGCTAAACCCATTCTGGAATAGTAGGATCCACTACAACGCAACTGAAAAGAATCAAATCCCCCGAACTAAATAACATTCCAGGAGAACTGTTCAAGCACTGGACTGACTGGAATGAAAGCACTCCATTGTTTGTGCTGCAAGATCTGGAAGACATGTAACTTGTCAATAGCCTGGATGCTGTAAAAGTTTGTCATGATACACAAAGATGACAATGTTAAAGATCATTGTCCTCACTCCATAGAATCAAGCCAAAGATTGAGCAAGAGGTATTTGAGTGAGCTGAATGAGTGTCAATCAGAGGTGCAACAGACATGCTTTTCACCCTACAAATAGTGATTGAAATTGAAAAGATAAGAAATATTTATTGCTGTAACATATTTGACAGTGTCATCCATTCTCATCAGTGTAGCACCCTGGAAAAAAATGGACTTCCCCATAATCTCGTGAACCTACTTGGTGCTTTGAGGGAGAAGCATAAAGCAAACATTTACTGGCGCAGTGACCTCAGTGACTATTTTGACAAAAGGAAGAGAGTATGGCAGGACTGCATCTTTTGACCCTTTCTGTTCAATGCATAGCAGATTATGAGAGAGGTTATTAGATATGTTAAAAATGCTATTCTGATGTTATTGGTTTTGCAAAGGAAAATAGAAACTCCAATGAAGAAAGGCAGACCATAATTAAACTTTATTGACTACATCAAAGAGATCATTGGTCTGAAGATGGGAGAGATAGCCCAGAGGAGCAGAGACAGAATAATGATAATAATGAAGATTAGTGTTGCGCTGCCCATTTGCTCAGTAGACTCAGTAGAGCTCTGGGTATATTGACTTAAAGCCCTTGCGTAGAATAGTCGTCTGAGTATTCCACCTGGGCTGCTTCGTATATTTGTCTTGTGATGTCTTTCCACTCCGTCCTATTTACAGCTGTGTCGCAATTTTTCTAGGTCCTTCGTCGTCTTTGAGTGCGGCTTTATAATATATTTTCTTCAGGTCTTTTTTGAGTGTACCTATTATAAACGTCTTTTGCCTGCCTCTCCTTTTTGTGCCTTCTTTTTGAAAGAAGGGTTTATTACATGCTGGATATATTACATAATTTAAAATACATATAAACATAAAAGCGTCAAGAAGACGGACAGTTTTGGAGACCGGTTTTAAGGACACAGTGTGTGGCAGCCAACATCAACCCCGATGGCGTAGACAGTTGATGAAGTTTTATACTTAAAGCTTGATAAAGAGTAACCTTTATGTCCATTTTGCCAAACCATTTTAATGGCCATCCCAACCTTAATAACTACTTTCTAGGTACATGTATACATTTTATTCAGATTGCTGTGGTGAGGAAGTCATTTTAACAATCATTGTGTCTTATTTTCTTATATATATGTTACAAAAAGCCCCTGAATTTTTTGACCTTAAATTTCAAAGATTTAAGTCATTTTAACTATGATAAATTTGTCTAAAATATCATTTATCTTTTACAATACCTTGAACTAAGAAGGGAAGGGAGGTGCTTTAAAAATGACATTATCATCGTCATTGTTATTTTTATTACTGTTATTATTTATTATTATTATTATTATTATTATTATTATTTTTATTATTATTATTATCACTGTCGTTGTTGTTGTTATCAGTTAGTAAAGCATGTTTTTCCTTCTTGCAGGCAACATATATCTTTGTGTATCTCTGCTATCTTTGCCTAAAAGAATTTCATGTTGTATTATATGTTGACTTATTCACTTTTTCAGAAAAGAAAAGGTACTGCAAAGTTTTATTTGATTACAAGAAAGAAAATGATGATGAGCTGGAGCTTGGTGTTGGTGACATTATTGAGTTCCTCAAAGAGGTACTTGAATTTTGCATTCCTGTATTTGAATTTTTTTATTCTTGTATTCAGATTTTGTATTCTTATTTTTTGATTTTATTTACTCTGTTTTTATACTTTATTTTTAATTGTATCTCTGAACTTTTCGTATTTTTGTCATAGGATCATTTTTAGTTTTGTATTTAGATTTTTTTGTGTTCTATCAGTTACATTTATTGCAGTTTGGTGTTGAGTTTTTTTTGTATTCTTTTATTTGGATTTCTTGTATTCTTGTATATGAAATTTTTGTAGTTTTGTGTGATCTTGTATATATTGAGACCTAACAATTTGTGTACCTTGACATGGGGTTGAAATGTGTTGAATGCTGAGGAGAAATCTATTATAAATAATGCCCTCGCATAAGTTTTTGGTGCTTCAAGAAGTTTGATTATTCCATTAAAAATATTAAAACAGCATCCTCTACACTCCCGTTTTATTTGTTAGCAAATTGTAGAAGGTCTAGCTGAACCCTCACAGTTTTCAAAATTCCTGCTTTAACACTTCTTTCAAAACATTTAAAAGCTATTGAAGTTTGGGCTACTGGCCTTAAATCATTCATAACTGACGCTCTAGCCTTTTTTGGAACCAGAACAACCTCTGCTATTTTCCAGGTGGATGATATAGAAGGGGTAGAATGTGACATGTTAGAAATGGAGGTAAATATTGGTGCTAACTGTTTACCGCATGTTTTCAAAACCCTATCTTTCACTTTGTCTGGGCCACAGGCTTTGTGACTATTCATGTTTCTAAATTTGGCTAAAATGCTTTCTTCATTTACTTCGACATGGTTGTATTGATTCACCCTGTCATTCAAACACTCTTTCAACCGATCCTGTTCCTCTTTAAAATCAAAAGAATTGAAACATCAATAGAAGTTATTCAGTTCATCTACCTACTCTCCTTCATTCCTCACATCTATTTTGTTCTTAACCACCTCACAACCAGCGACACACGCTTTTTGTTTTGTTTAAACTAAGGTCTTTCTCAATTTGACATTCCAAATCTTACATTCCTTGATTTTTTTTCACTTTTCTTTTAATATTATTTAGTTATTCTGAGTTATTTTCTGTAAATGCGTTAGGATTGTATGTGCCCATTGTTCGTTTCTTTAAAGGCACACCCCTCCACCTCTAGATTTACAAGTGTAGGACAGCATTCTGTGTGTATGAGGCAAACTAAAGTCTTGATCACATGGTCATGAAACCAGGTTTCAGCGAAGCCTAGAAATGAAGCCTCTCTAAACTGATGAAAAAACTTACAAGATGCCTGTAGTTCTTCTTCCTTGTTGTCCAGGGATCTGGCTTTACTGAATGTAATTGGTGATTGGCTTTGATTTTTATTTTTCTGTTTCTCTCTTTTATTCCTCCCTTCTTCTCTCTCTTCCTTTGCTTACTTTTAGGCAAATCATACCTGTCTTGTTGACAGTTCACTGAGTTGTTTGCACTTCACAAAATGATGGGCTTGAAGCTTATGCTTGATAGGGGCTGGTTCGCATGCGCATCGAACCCATGTACTCATATAGATCGGCTGCGCAACAATAAAAATGTCACCAGAAAAACAATTAAGATGCACAAGTTACACATATTAATTTTCACTCCAATGGAAATGCAGCACTGGGACTATGCACGACACTTCACTTAAGGAGAAAATCCATAGCGTTTTCATGCGACTCTGTTATCATTAATACAGTGCCATTTCTTTGTGTTATTGTTTATAGCCAGGCAAATAAATGGGTGAAATGATAGTCCAGTGATTGTATGTATATGTAAGTATAAAACGAAACCAATCAGTTGAAGTGTTGGTTCGGTGTTTGTATTAGTATTATAAAGCCAGGCAAATCAGAAGATGAAATGATAGTCTTTAAGCCAAGTAAATCAGTAATTGAAATGAAAGTGGAGTTTGTTTGTTTTGTTTTTGTTGGATTTTATTGTCGTTGTTTATTTCACCAATCAATTTATCCTGCTCCATTTTTTAAAAATATTTTCATCTTTATATGTCCAATCAATTTATCCTGCTCTTTTTTTCTTCTATATGATATATATATCCAATCAATTTATCCTGCCTTCAATTTATTTCATTCTTAGGTGGAGGAAGGCTGGTGGGAAGGCACGCTTAATGGAAAGCATGGAGTATTTCCATCAAACTTTGTGGAAATGTTGGATGACAGTATAGAGGAGACAGCGCCTCCTAGTGACGATAAAATGGCACAAAGTGGTGACTAATCTTCTTGATTGACATTTTTATGATCTGTCTTGTGATTTTATATCTCTTGTGCTTTTTTGTAAATGTCTTTTTCTTTCTTTTTTGTTTATTATTATTATTATCATCATCATTATTATTATTATTGTTATTAAACATTTTTTTTTTTTTATTATTTCAGAAAAGGGGTTTGATCTTAACAGTTAAGTCATAAAATCAAATAAAAATTTCCGTTTCTTCGTCTTTGTGTTTTTAGTTTTTTTTTTGTTTTTTGTTGGGTTTTTTTTTTACCTTATTGTTAGATACTGTTTGAGAAATTGACTTAAAAAAGTTTAAAAATCTAATGTAGGGAATAAATTTAATATAAATTTAATTTCACTGATTAAAGCACATTTAATTTAATTGAAATAAATTTTTTGCTCTTTCTCTCTGTAGAACTCAGCTTATATGTTAGTCACAACTAGCAGTTTATTTTGTGTAAAAATGGATGATGAAAAATGATAATTGTTGTTTTTGTTTTCTGTCCAATTTCCAAGGAGGGGATATTAAAGATGGAGAGGTCCAAGAAATCAAAGGGAAAAAAGTCCAAGGTTTTGGCCTGGGAAACATCTTCAGTGGAGGTCCCATCAAGCTCAGGGCGACAGGCGGCTCAAAAATGGATGAGTCAGTGAAAGAACCAGCCAAGGTATGCCTCGCTGCTTTCAAATTGCACAGCATTGGAATCATTGAACAAAGATCAAAATGAAACGATCCAAAAAACATGATGTGAAAATTCTAGAAACGTGTTAATTTTGTGGGCTAGCTAGGTGTTGTTTGCATCTTTTTTTTTTTTTTTTCAATTTTAATATTTTTTCTGGTAAGCTTCCTGTTTGGGCGGTGTGGTTGAGCCATTGAATGAATATTGGGTTGAGGGCTAGGCCTCAACTTTTTCATACACTGTCAGGTGCGAAAAGGATTAGTCGATGGACAATTAGAATTTTTATATTTTCTTTTTAACCATCCAGGAGGCCGCCAAGCCAGCCAAGCCAGTGGAACCAGAGCCTACTCCTGATGTAGCCAAGAGGGAAAGACAGACAGGTTCATAGAAATCATGATAGTTACACACTCTTCTCATTTAGTTTTTTTTTTTTTTTTTTTACCATTATTCCTGAGAGCCGAAATGTGTTTTTCATTTAGGATAAAAAGGATTTATATCCATTACCCAGCCAACCAGCATGGAAAATAGGAGGAAAGTTCTTCATTATGAATTTTCAAATTCTAAACATTTCCTTTTCTTCTTAAGTTAACACATCTCATCCATGTAACGATATAGAAAGAAATATTAAAAGAATCTTATTGTCTTTGATGCGGGTCTGGGGGGGGGGGGGGGGGGGGGGGGGGGGGGGGGGGGGGGGGGGGGGGGGGGGGGGGGGGGGGGGGGGGGGGG
>JBCJKE010182452.1:0-10284 GCA_039654525.1 Melibe bucephala
GGGGTGGGGAGGGGTGGTTATACTTGAGTATGTTGTTTTGTGGCACGGGTAGGGTTTTTTGTTGTTGCTGCTGTTGATTTTGTTGTTGTTGCTGTTGTTGTGGTTGTTTTAATTATCTATTGTTTTTGTTATTATATTCTTGTCTTTTAGATCTTTTTAAGCCCCAACCTATATTTATATACAGTACAATGTATAGCTATTGCTCACCACAAACTTTACACAATCTTCAGCAGTAAATTCTTCATTGTGCTACTTACCGTTCCACTAACACTGGGGTGGGCAAATGGCTTGGTGTGCAATGGAGGAGAGTTTTTAAGATTGCCGATCTAAACACTTTCACCACGTACAGAGGTAATCGGTGACAAAGCAAAGGTTACCTACCTGTTTCAGTGTTACCGCCAGTGTTACCGCCAGTGTTACCGCCAGTGTTACCGCCAGTGTTACCGCCAGTGTCACCGCCAGTGTTACCGCTATCACTGCCTGTAGCACCATCAAAAATAAAAAGTAGAATCAGGAACAGATTTTAAAAAACTTTAGAAAGAAAAAAAATCTAACATAGTACGCATAGAAAGGAAACATTCATGTCCACATATCATTATCAACTAATGAAAGATCTATCAAAATAATATTGTTGAATATATTTATATCTTTATATATCCATTATTATCATTAGCAGTTTGCATGTGTAAGTTTCCAGCAAGAGCATTGCGTAACTATTAGTGACTAGGGTAGGCACAAATCTTTTAATCTACATGTGAATGTGCATGTGTATCGTGTCTTTGTCCTGTACGTTTGTTTCAAAATCCATGCCATTTTAACTTCGCTGGCACATTTTGTCTGTTAGAATACATACAATGAAATAATCAATCTACATCATTTATAAATGATTCGTTTTCAAAAGTCAATTTCTGAATGTAATGTTTGTGTTTTTTCTTCCAAATTGTTCCAAGAAAAAGGTCATCAAATCAAACTAATGATGGGTAAAGGAAGCTACTCATGTTGCAATGAAAATGCTATGAAAGGGACTGGGAAAATACCATATGAAAACATGATTCATAGCGGTGTACTAAAGACTCATTTCTTGCATTCATAAGGGAACTCTATGCAATGTGTCATGCAAGAGTCTGAATAGGATGGGCATTTTATTCATAATAAAGAAAAACACACAGCACATTACACAATGACGGGAAATGCCAACGAGCAAAATTCAATCAACAAAATCGAAGTCTTTCTTTGATGTTATACTTTTTTATTTTGAGCTTTCTTAAAACGTAAAATAGAATAATTCAGGACAAACGTGTACATAATACAAAAATACAACAATTTATAGACTTTTAGAAATACGGGACATCTTTGAGAGAAAATAAAAAAATTAAATAGTATTCTTAATATAAATCTCTTTTACGTAATAAAATATAAGTATCTCATCTAGAAAAGGGAATAGGAGTATACATCGAACGGTTGGGTCAATTCCTGTCAATCTACTAACACTTCCCACAAGACTCTTTGCAATTGAACAGCATGTAATCTGGGTTGCGTGTGCACTGGTCGTCTTCGGCCCATGCTGGGCATCGGGCATCCACGTCGAAGCAATCTGGAGGAAGTTGGAAAGAGTTGAATTGATGTTTTAAGTTCTTGGTGAATTGGTGTTTTATGTTTAATGAATATAACAGTGATGAAGATGTTAATGATGATGTTTATGTTGATGTTGATAATGATAAAATGATAATAAAAACATTCCGATGAGTCTGAGGACAATACATATGTAATATATAATAATATGACTTCAATAATCGTATTAAAACGTAACAACGATGATGACATAATAAAGTAATAATATGATGATTAAGATGAAGATGATGATGATAATAATAATAATAATAATAATAATGATGATGATAATAATAATAATAATAATAATAATAATAATAATAATAATAATAACAGGAACAATCATGATAATTATAAAGATAACAGCAACAACAATAACAAATAAGATAATAACAATGATAACAATAATAATAACAACTCAAACGACTCTTCATAAAACTGCAGTCCCGTAGTTTAACTTGCAATATATTGGCATGGATTAAATCCTTTCCCAGTGACCGCAAAAGCAAAGAGCTATAGTTATTAATGAAATATCAGAGTCAAAACACGCACATAGTGGATTTCCCGAGAATAGTGTAATAGGACGTCTTTGATTTATTCTATATATTAATGATTTCCGTTGGAGTCTACCTTCAACTTGCAAAATATATACAAATGAAACTAAGATTTATTCGAACGCTGAAAACTTTAAAGCATTACAAAAGGATTGATGGTCTTTATTTCCATGGCCTAAGAGATAGCAAATGGCTTTCAAGATTTCAACACGTAAAGTTTTACGTAATGGTAAAAGAGATCTAATGCATAATTATTACGTCGGTCTTGATAAAACTAAAAATTTGTCCTGTTGCTAATCAGATAAGGATTTTAATAAAATATTTGATGAAAATCTCGATTTTGTCTTGCATGTTATTGATAGTGTAGGCGAAGCAAGTAAATCGATTGGTATTATTCACAGAAGTTTTACCTATATGGATATATGTGCATTTGTGATCCTTTATAAACCAATAGTCAGACCTGTCTTAGAATATGGTAATTGTATTTGTAGCTACTTATTAAAACAGCAAGTTGGTGATATTGAAAATGTAGACAAAAGAGCAACCAAACTACATGTATCACCTATTGTTCAATGTATGCCAAATGATGAGACACTTAAGTTACATAAACAGAAGAAAATGAAGAGAAAAGAATATGTATTAAGACACCAATTAACACAAAAAGATATTGGCTCCTGACTTGGGTACAAGGTTTGAAGAAGGACTCTAGGGGATGCGGGGGCAAGGGAGGCAATAGGATGTGTCACAGCAACAGCTGCTGCTCCAGGTCCCATGTGTTACTAGCTTAGATGCAGGAAAGGGAGACCATCACGAACTGGCAGGGATTCGCATTTACAGGATCATCTTACTGAGGAAGTCATTGTAGCACATGCTCGAAATATCGTTTTTATATTTTTTTCTTCTACGTGTCTGCCTATGTGCCTGTCATGAAAATACAAGTTGACTATTCTATTTTTTTCCCGAGAATTACTTGCATTTTTAGATCTTGACAGCAGAGATTGTCCTAACATCTTCAATTGCAGCATAGATGACATAAAGAGGTCGTACAAAGGGCGTAAAGAAATCTATGAAATCTCACCATTTCCGCAAAGAGCACAGGAATAAGGGCAGTGGTCCCACATGTACTGGTAGCTTGAATAGCATTTGCCCCCAAGAGCCCATTTCTTACAATTTTGATGTTTATCTGTGCAGTCTTCTTCTATTGTTCCTGATTCCAGAAAGACAAATTAGGAAGAAAGAGAGAAATTAGTTTATATGCTGGAATAGGAAATAGAAAAGAATGACAATCTGTTTCTTCAACTTGGAATGGTGTAGATAAAATGTTTCAACTAAGTTAGCAGAATTTATAAAAAGGTGACATGTCAAAATTTCAAAACTTCACCTTCATCACCCTTTCCTTCATCGCCTTGGTTTCCTTGGTTATCGGTATCGTCGCCTCCTTGGGTATCGGTATCGTCGCCTCCTTGGGTATCGGTATCGTCGCCTCCTTGTGTATCGGTATCGTCGCCTCCTTGTGTGTCGGTATCGTCACCTCCCTGGGTATCGGTATCGTCGCCTCCTTGGCTATCTTCACTTTCTCCTCCACCTTTGAATGTAGAAAAAGGACACATGATAAATACACCTGTTGATTGTCGTCTATGGCTTGTCATAAGATTTATTAAACTCTCACACAATGGAATAATAGGGACATTAGCTGTACTGTAAGACCTAATAATATTGATGTTAATAATTCTCATCTTATTTATGCAAAATAGTATTGAGTAATAACATTGAATGTTGACTGGCGTTCATTCATTATTGCTATTACCGTTATGGTTTTAATTACTTTCATTGTTTATTATTATTACTATTACTATAGTTGTTGTTATTATTATTATTATCATCATCATTATTATTATTATTATTATTATTATTATTATCATCATTATCATCATTATCAAAAGCCTTATTATGAAAGGCATGATGAACATGATTATAACACAAGGAGCTGGAAGAAAGAGTTCTTCTAATGACAGAAAATGTATAATGGAATACTTACTTTGGTTGGAGCTTGCACAGTGTCCATGAATACCATTCTCTATACCGAGGGTTGGTGGGCTTTACCTTGTTATGTTATTTACACCGTTTGTCTATATTATTTATAGAGCGGAATTCAAATCCATTGGAAGCCATTTGTTTAACATCCTTCCACTTGCCTTCCAAATCCGTAATTATAACATGTTCTAGCCTAGAAATCAAATTCCGTTGTAACCCTTTCCGAGTGAGTAAACTGTCACAAATGCACCTTTTTATGCACTTGGGTTTTCCACGGTTATTTGAAATGCTGAATCGAAACTACTGTGATCCATGTAGCTAATATTGTGGATCTTGAAACGTTGATGTAAACTGAACTTTCAATGTTAATTAAAATAGTTTAAAAATTTCCTGAAAATTATATTGACCACAAAGAGATGTTGCATCCTTACTTAGAATAGATTCATATTTCCATCTAGATCAGGTCTAGATCAATCTAAACTAGATTGGCCCAAGATTATTTAAATCAAGAATTTTTAAAAATCGATATTGTATCTATTTATGTTAAACAGAAAGTTAAGTCCCTCAATTATATTATTATTCTTACTGGCCTTTATTATGGTGTTATGCAATATCCCGCTGATTTAGAATCAGCAAAGGATGGAAAATTTGTTTGACTGGAATATGTGCAATGCGAATGCAATTTATTTAAATAGCGAATTAACTCGTCCACTCATGCTAATCACGAAATTTTCATGGGATTTCTTTTCTGAACACCGCCATGTGATTAAAACTTAAATGTCTGGATGTTTGTGAAAATAGTGTCTGGTGATTTACTTTGTTGGTAACTTGTAGAGTCTAGAACTGAAGACAGATTGCGAACTCTTCTACTGATCGAGACTTGAACATTTTCGATTGACATCACGCTCAGCCAAATCAATCTAAGTATATATCGATACCAGTCTTTAGAAGCCGATACCAATGCTGTCGATGCCAATGAAAACTGTATCCTGAAAACTGGTCAAAGTTTGTTAAGTTACTTCCGACGAATGTTTGTGCAGGAGGTGATAAAGATACTGAAGTTCTTTAAAACTCCAGTCAAATATTATATTCAAAATCAACGCTCGTTCGCTCGTTCTAAACAAAGAAGACGGTCTTCTTGTGGAAAACGTGCACCACGGTAAATTCCTTTTCTTGTCGTGGCCGCTACAACATGTCTAGATTTATTATTTTCCTCTCACGCATGCTGGTGATATTTTAATTGCCTGTATAAGGATTACAAGCCACTTTAAATAGTATCGTTATGAATCATCCTACGAGTAATGGATAACATATCATCAACAACACCAAAACACGTTTATGACATGCATTAAAATAGTACAAATAAGATATATGGGGAAACATGAAACAATAGCATTATTCAGATTATTGCGTACTGACCACCAACACAAAGTCCCTCGGAATCTTTGGTTTGTCCCTCTTTGCAAGGAGTATCACAGCTGGTCAAATACGGCTTTTGTCCATTCATGTTGCCTCTAAATGGGACAGGATTTGAAAGATGATCGGGAAATGATGACGTCGAATTAGGGGAAAGGATGAAACTGATCGTCTGTCAAATATCTCAAATGTGTCCATGATTTACCATGATGGCATGTATAGAAAGATATACGACTGTGGAATGGTTTCTTCTATCTCTACCCTGTGAAGGCCGCTGGACATTTCTCTATCTATCTGTCTATTTATCTATCTATCTATATATATCTATCTATCTATCTATCTATCTATCTACATGTATCTCTCTATCTATCTATCTACCTATCTAAGCATCTATCTATGTATGTATATATGTATGTATGTATGTATGTATGTATGTATGTATGTATGTATGTATCTATCTATCTATCTATCTATATATATATATATATATATATATATATATATATTTGTGTGTGTGTGTGTTTGTGTGTGTGCGTCTGACATCAAATTGGAAAAAAGTAATGAAATATCCTTACGCAGGTCTATAAAAGCAGACCAAATACCAGGCATCGGAGTAGCCGTAAGTCAAATAGCTGCACCTTTTGGTAGCGCATCCCACCTTGTTGGTCGTGGCCCACACCATCTGTACCACACAACGACAAAAAGAAAGCAAAGGTCATTATTTATTTATTTACTTACTTATTTTTTATTCATTAAATTAGTTTTATGCCAGTATACACCTTTAACATTTACCTTTTTGTATGACAAATATATATCCTGTCTTGTGTTATTGAATGTTATTTTAACCCTTTCAGTGCCAATCGACGATATAGCGTAGAGAGCAGAATTTAAATACTTGACTGCCGTAAGTCCATAGGAGATAAAGGCATGATTTAACACTTTGAGTTAAATCATACTCATACCATCCAATGTACTCGCTTCTCACTGTCAAAGAGTTAATTCCAAATTACAGTGTATGATGACGCGGGTAGTGAGCAACGTGTCATTCGATGCAAGTTGTTATTTAAATGGGGTAATAGCGTAGCAGTGGATCAAGCACTGTAACTATTATTTTGAAAGTAAGGTGTTTCAAGAAGGAAGCTCATTAATACTTAATCTGAAACATCTTTCAAGGACCTTTATATAGAGTCTTTATTATTTTTGTCATAAAGAGGACGGAACCGCATTGATCCCTAGAGTAGAGCAGTAATTCAAAAGGGAATCTTCATAAATTGAAGATCGAACCATTTTTGCTACAAGTTGCGCCTAAGTTAATGGAAAGTAGATTTTGAAGATACTTATGAAGAATCAATATAATGCGGGCGATTGCGGGTTTGTTTTGTTTCGGGTGTTGTTTTTGTTTTGCTTTGATTTTGGTTTTGTTTTGTCGTTGTTGTTTTTTTCTTGGGTTTTTGGGCTTCTTGCATTTTTTGAGTAAGATAAATAACATGGTCGACTTCAAACTTCAACGTTTCCCTTTAAGTTCTTTCGAGATAGAGCCCAACGATTGTCGGTGTTGTAACGTTGCTTTTGTTAAGTAAAATAGATCTATAGTAATATATTATATGGTATTATTATGGAATCCAAGACCATAAAGGGAGATTATCCATTTATAGTTTGATTGGTTTGACCAAGCTTGGGGCTATGTTTGATACCCATTGCCGTTTACGATGCCCGTTCATTAAATTCAAAGAAATCAGAGATATAAAATCAAAAACTTAAAGCAATAACCACAAAAACCCCAAACGAAAGAACGACGATGAGAATCCATACTAAGGTAGTGAGCATGTAACAACACGTGCATTGCTGTACATGGGGGTGGACAGGCAGACTAGTAAACAAACAGAAACCTACAGGTATAGAGACAGAAGCAAATGGGGTAAGAGAGGGGGGGGAGGGATGGAGAAAAGGATGGGAAGAAATGAAATGACAAGAGAAATAAATTCAAATTTTGAGAGGAGAAGCAAAGAAACAAACAGAGACGAGTTAGTCTATACAAATAGATCAAGAAAGGATGAGTCGATACGATAAAAAATACAATCAAGAAATCTTCGCCTAACCTGGGTGTAGTGGCAAGAACTGCCGCAAGAGTACTGGCCATAGCTGTACATATTGATCTCGTCATACCAGGCTTTGGCTGCTATATCCATCAACTCTTTTTCTTCTTTGTGAGCGCTGTTCCAAGCCAAATTCTCACCACGACCCGCAACCATTTCGTGTTCGAAGACACATCCGTCAGCCCATCGCTGTGCCTGTGTCTCCAGCTCTCTGTCGTACACCTAAAAGACGAGAAACGCCGTAAGGATGCTCGCTTCACATGTTGTAAATTCTTACCCAATAAATATCCACATATAATTGGTATATGCTCGCTTCACATGTTGTAAATTCTTACCCAATAAATACCCATATATAATTGGTAAAACTATCTCCTTTTTCTTATTTAATAGTACTGTTCCTTTTACACTTTTTAGATCATAAGACAGTTTCAGAAAAAATAGATACATCTCAATGGAAAATAGAGTTTAAAAAGCGTATGTGTGGTCAATACTGCTGTATTGCTGTGAGTATTAGAATATATCAACAAGTGTGAGAAAAAGATAAGAATCTCATGGCAAAATAAGAAGACTAATAAAGCAGTACCAGAAGAAGCAGTAGTAGAGAGACCATTAAAGAAGACGATGAAGAAAAGACAGCTTAAGTTTTAGACCATATAAATAGACACCAAGATTTTGAACATCTAGCCCTTAGTAGAAAAAAAATTTAAGTAATCGAAGTGTACAAAAAATAACATATTTACAGAGCTTAAATTACTGGATGACTAATAAAACTCAGAGTAATAAAAGTAATATGAGTCTTTTAGATTGTTTGAGGACAGAAGTAAAAAGCGGGCTGAAAAGAGAACTGAAAACCTACCATTCTTTCCATTTGGCAGGCATTACGGACGTTCTTTCTGTAGTCATTGTGAACCTTAATAATGTAGTCTTGGTGATCTTTATCCAAAGAAAGGACTCCCTGGCTACATATGGCAATAGCCAGAATAAACGTAGGCAGATGCATTGTGGGAAGATGCGGTGTACTTCAAAGGATGAGACGAAATAATTTATGTTATTATGCATTCCAAAGAGAGTATGTTAAGATTATTGAATTTATTTAAGCACTTTCATTCTGTGGACAGGTAGAAAATAAATAGAACTTTATACAGCAAATGCCACTCTGTACTATGATCACAGTGACTCAGTGGTAACACTTTGGACTTGCAACTGCAGGATCGTGGATTCCAGTCCCGTTGAGAACATTGTGATTTAACCTTTCGGCAAAGTATTTTGTTTTTGTTTTTGTTTTGTTTTTTACCGAAATTGCCTCCGTTTACGGCACTGCTCTTGCGTCTGACGTTCGGTTTTCGGTGAAAACCAAAAAGGAAATAATTCCCTTTGGTGATGGTTAGAGTGGATTCTATTTTTTTTATTATTCGATTTAGTGACTAGTCGCTTATGAACATTTCAAAAACTAATTGATGGGTTGATATTGCGTGTCTTTTTTATCATTGTGGAATATAACCAGAACACTTTTAGATCTAGGTTTACAGTCGCCTTTCTTTCAAAGTGGGGAACAGTTGTCATGAATTTTCTCCGTCAGCATAATAATAGAAGAAACAGTCTCCTTCTTATTAGGAAATGCTCACTTGGATGAAAAATTACTCCAGCCTTTTCCAGGGAGTATAATGTATTGAGAACTTAGAGATGTAGACTGGTCATATAGAATAAAGATCTAAGCTCAAATACAGATAAAGAGCTAAGAACACACCTTATACTATCTTTTTCTCCAGTGTGTTTTACTTAATCTTTAAGATTGCCATGGCGACGCCCCTTTTGAATAAGTCTGGATTAGATCCCGAAATCTTAGAGAAGTGTCCAAGGAAAGAGTCTTATCTTAAAATGTTATCAAAAATCTTAGCAAGACTAGTTCTCAAACATTTTCTGCTTCATTTAGAAATAAATAACATGTCGTACTTGTTTCTTCTCAGATCTCTTCAGTCTAGCAACATTGCTGTGGTTTTTCTTTTGAGGGATACCAATCTGAATGTTGTTATTCATCATGGATCATTGACTTTGCGCTATCTTCTAGATTTATAGTAGGCAGTCTTTGACACTATCGATTCTTACATTCTGATGTGGTGGTTGTAGGTTGTGGTCGGTGCCATGGACATAGCTCGTAAATGATACAAGTCTTGTTCAGCAGAAGTCAGTTTGTCAGCTGTGCAAGCCGATAACAGTACGATTGCCGAACACTTGCTGGCGGTTCACAAGCAATTGCTCTTAATGCTCGACCCGATCGGCTCAAAATAAGACTGGAAATAAGACTCAGGGCGGACGGACAAACAAACTGACAGATTATGGTTAGGGCAGAAACAGAAAGACAGAGGCAGGGGAAGAGAAAGATATAATAGGGGGAAGCGTATTGGTGGATGAATAGGCTGGAGAAAGGGTAATGAGGAGACATAGATAAAGGCACAAACGTAAATATAGAGAGAGGGTGAAAAAGAAAAGAGAGAGAAATATACAGATTTGCAGACAGATACATACATATATATATATATATATATATATATATATATATATATATATATTCT
>JBCJKE010182673.1:0-10280 GCA_039654525.1 Melibe bucephala
AATGAATAGCGAAATATGAGCTCTATCGCTCGAACCGATAGGTCGGTTCACGGTCTAAACGGGAAAGGTTTTAGAACCGACTGGTCGGTTCACAGTACGCAATGAGTTAATAGCATGCAATGAGATTCTTATGAGTACATAATGCCTTGTTGGCTAATCAAATCCAGCTTATCAATCTGGCAATAACATTACTCTCATTGGATTGCCAATTAAATCACACTGAACTGAATATCAACAGCATCATATAATGTATAGGGAGGGGTTTATGGGGAAGGAGGGGTTGGCTGAGTTTGTCAGCTTTTACTTTTATGAAGAAGAAGAACCAAGAAGAAGAAGAAGAAGAAGAAGAAGAAGAAGAAGAAGAAGAAGAAGAAGAAGAGGCTGGAATGGGAAATCATAGCTTAAAACATGTTTAAGAAGTATTTTTTGCTATGATGGCATAGTAGAGGAGAGGGGGGCCGGAAAGGGGTATATCGGCCAAAAACGCGTTCTCTAACCGGCCACCCCCCTATCAACAGCAGAAGGTGACCTAGATAGGTTAGCAAGCATGGAAACACATCTAACCCCTAACCCCCCGTGTTTTAAAAATAGGTTTTATGCAAGATCCTTTACACAGGTTCATTTACTGCTTATTTAGTCACATGACCCTCTAGATTGCAAGTGATAAGGATGTAGCACATACTTATGATTCGGGACAATTTTGTCCTCAAAAGCTGTCAAAAATGGCTTCCAGGCACTTCCAAACTCATGGATGGATAAAGCAAAAGAGATTGAATGAAAATTAACAGTAATCGCGCTGTTAATGAGTGTAGTTTGTCGCAAAATTGGATATTTTATTGAAGTGGCCGATCATGCCCGGCAGCCGGTTAGCAGTATGACGACTCTAAATGCTTTACAATATTCAAGACGACATCATAAGTCAGTCCAAAGGGTAAAGAGCCTTTATCCTTCCCTAAATAAACATCAAAATTATAAGTGTAACCAGTTTTGGAATACTTAAGTAAGTAAATATCACCAATTTCATTCCCTTTTGGATGGCCTCTGATGGTTTATCCCTAAAAGAGGCCTACTGCCTAAAAGAATACCTGCCCCATTTGTTTTGTCTTCCTCACATATATATATATATAGAAATGTTTTGATACAATTGATAAAGCTTCATACATTTTCTATAAGTACAATCCATTGAAAATCTAGCCTTTGTCAACTTGTCACTCACATCTTCTCTTCGTATGTGACAATGTTTTCCCTTTGACAATGCAAAATGGGGGCATAGTTGTACCTGCAGTGTTTATGCATGCAAGCTACGTTACATTTTCTTCAGTGTTTGCAGTTTTAGCATGCAAAGTCCTTGTGCTTTTCATGAATTCCTAGCTTATCCATGACAAGATTTAGGCCCTTGAAATAGTTTTGGACTATTTCAGGTCACATTTCCTCGAATGGTCCTTTTGTATTTTAGAAATAAGCTATTTCCACTTATTGGGAGTAAAATTTTACTTTCTCTCCTGCGTTAAATTCTTTAAATAATTTTGAGTTGTCATCACAGATGTGGCATGACTTAATAAGATTTCTAATGTCCTGAACAATACCATACCAAGTGAAGTTTGTGCAAATTCTTTTTATGATTACTTTATAACTTCTATGATTAGATTTATCATGGCAAACTTTTAAGATTTCACCCTTCAAATTTAATGGTACAACTAGTTTGTGTTTGGAGTTGTGTTTTGATTTTTTAACTCTTTTAAGACCTGAGTTTTTTTTTTACATTCTGCCCGAGTTTTTAGGTTTTTTCTTCCTTACCAGAAGAAGGTATGATAGAAAAAGGGACATTGAAGCTTTCACAATTTATCAAAACACAGTGTGTCATATATCAAATTGACAGGAATTGAACAGAGCATCATATATATCATGAATAATTCTTCAATGCATTTATGTAAAGAGATTACTTTTTAGAAGTATCAGCAAAACAAAAAAGCCCCCTGAAAATCGCAATAATACATTTTACACCTACTGGTATGGGATCCAAGTTTGAAGTAAAATCCAGTACTTTTCTGTTGCTCATGATGAACATAGGTGTAGTCTAGACAATACTCCAAACAGAGGCAGGAAAAGGTGCTGAATAGTCAATAATCGAAATCAGAAAGTGAATGTTTGCACTTCACAAAATAAAGATAATCCGAGATAATCCGAAGAAAAGGAGAAATTATTTTTCAACTAATAAAATACTGAAGAAACAAGGCTATGTACAACTATATACACATAGGCTTTCTTTTTTAGAAGTCCACTTGAGTGAGCCAGATTTTGAAACAATCCTAGGCATGTAAAGCTGGCACCCCTTCACATCGGATGCATACAAAATGCGTTCTCGCAGGTTTTGATGGTGTGCTGCAGACTTTGCAACAATTGTCTCGCTTTATGTACTCGACACCTTCAAGCCTTGCTATTGGGTTGAGACGAGGCCTCTCAAATGGTTTTTTTTTTTTACTTTTTCCTTATCCTCAGGTGACATGATTGAGGCAGCGTCGGCAGCCAAAGCCTGAATAAGTTTGACCTTGACCTGCTTGACACTGGCAGGATGGGGAGGACTGGGCATCTTTTTAAAGATGATCTTTTCGCTGACTTCTTTCACTCTCAAACGTGACCCCAACTTTTTTCAAGAAACGCCTCTGGAGGTGCATTTTTCCATAACTAATTCCTAACCTTTGCTGGAGAGCTATACCACATTTTTTATTTACAGACACATGTCTCTTCATCCCACACTTGTCACCAATTCTATTTCTAATGTTCTGTGGAAGTCCTATCATTTCCTGAGAATATTGCTGAACAATATCATCATCAGAATCTGTCTTTCCTACAAATAATTTTCTGGCTGACTTAATTCGACATGATCTTTTCCTGATCTATGAACGAGACAATTCACTTGAGGATTTTCTTCCCTTGATGATTTTTTTTAGATAGATTGGCTGACCACCTGTTGGAAGTTTTATTGTTTGGCCATCCTTTGACTGATTTAGCATCTGTCTTACTATTTTGAATCCTGCTTTCTTTTGTACTTCTGTGAGAGATGTAGGAAGGTTTGATGAGAGAAGATCAATATGTGTAATAAGGTCTAATTAATGGGTGATGTTGCCATTTCTTTAAATGTTCGTTTTCTTCTTTGTAGAGAGGGAGATTTAGTCTTGTTAAATGTTCTTGTCTGTGTTTTAACTGGAGTGGAAGGGAACAAGTACAAAGGCTGTGTGGGAATAGATGGAGTATGTCCTTTTGTATATATGTTTCAGCCAACTGTTTGTTTAAAGGAGGTGGAGGAGCAGCCGATTATAAATCGTTTAAAGAGGATACATGTTCCACAGGTTGAATGACTTGACTTGTTGAAAGAATGGGCGAGGTTGGCAAAATTATGTCATGGGCTGAGGTGAAGGAAGTTGATGCTGACGATGTTGAGGGCAAGGAATAAGTTGCTGAAGGTGCATGTTGATACATTGGAGATGATGATGTTGATGATGTCTCTGGTGTGGATGGGGTCAAATGGCTTTTTGTTGTTGTACTTGTTGGTGCTGGAGTCTGTTCGATTTTAATACATATGAATTGTTGTGTTCTTCCATCTACGTGCTTGCCTCCTTTCATTAGTTTAGAGTATTGAGTACTGTCACAAAGTAGCGATTCAAACCGTTGTTTGACTCTCTAGTTTGCAACCTTTGGGTTGGTGTACAGACAGATTTGTGCACAGGTTTCACAAAGTACCAACTCAACAAACGGGTATATGTTTTAAATATACAAACAATCCTAATTTATTGGGGCACGTGGGGTAAGGGCTTTAATTATAACTAATGCATGTATGATACAAAAGTAAAAGTATGAATAAGGATCCCTGTGGAAAAATGACAGTTGATTAGTAAGATGGTAGTATCAATTCAATTAAAAATTATATGCAAGCCTATTCATCTAGTGATTATCATGCAACTGGTATAGGGTACCCTTACCTCGTCTAACGCAGTTCCGAGACAATAAGCCAATAGAATAGATTTAATTAAAAACAACTAACGGAAACACAAGGCCTCTGCTCTACGACTATTCTATTGTTCTTGTATGAAAATAACCACAATGTCACAGATCACTGTAACACGGATGAAATTAAATTAGTATAGCAGGTATCCACGCTATCACCCTCTCTTGACCACTTGATCTAGAACTAGAACTATACGAAGTAAAACTAAATTGTCAACACAGTGTTCCTTGGACAATCCTACAATGTTTCTGTACTTAATAACAGTCACTTGTATACAGGTGCCTGGGTGCACAAAAATTAATACAGATATAAACTAACACTGTCACAGGTGAACTGGTGCCTGGGTACACAAAATTAATACAAATGCAAATTACTGTCCCTGGTGTTCTGGTGCCTGGGCGCACAAAATCAATACAAATATAAGGCTGGTGCTAAACTAGCACAAAATTATATGGATAGGTTACTATTGCTGAACTAGCACACAATTCAAACTTTCACTCCTTAGTGAAGCGTACACAAAATATATCCAGGTGCCTCACAATGAAAAGCACAAACAGGAGCGTTTCAATAACTCAACAGCAATACAAATAAAACAAAACTGGTATTGGCAATCAATACTGCACGTTACTTCAAATAAAGTGAAAGGCAGGTGCTCTCAGTAGCACAACAGACTTTAAAACAAACAGGAGCAAACAAGATGCTCGACATGGGTCCTATACATAGGACAACAAGGCAAAACACGTCCGTTTCGTACGGCTGTCAGAATCTAACTCCCAATACTTAAGACTTTGAGACGAACCAAAACTTCCATCCCCCGATCATTAATTAATCTTCACCAAGTCGGTTTTTACATGCACACTCCCACCTTTCATCTACAATGCTTGGGGGAATTTCCAACGCATAAGAAAACCGAGAAAAACACCCCTTGTCTCCACACGAAGACTGCAGACAAAGGGGCAAGTATTCCTTACCACCTCCTATGGCTGGATGCAGGATGGACCATCCCATCTTAACCTCATCAGTCCCAGCTAGCATCCATCCTTACCGACAGGACCCCCATCGTGGTGTCTACCCGTAGACCTAACATCAAACAACTATGACTTGCCCATCTTCGTAAACTATAATTTTAACTGACGCCCTTTGTAATACCGTAGACCTACCACCCCCCTTTAGACCAACCATCACTATAGCTTTTTGCTACAAGTAGGCCTACGAACAGTGCACTGAAGACGCATCAATGCAGGGGTTATAATGTTGCCATATTGATTTACCAGTTTCCCCTTGTTTCCTGGCAGTTTCAAGGGTCAATGGAAGATTTGGCCGTCTCTTTATATTTTTCATTCTACTGTAATATTTTGCACAGATAAATGGACTAAAGTCGTCAGTGTCTTGTGTCAGATCAATATTAAAATAGAGAAAAATAATTCTCTGTGGAATAATTCCTACTTGGGTAGGCCTATTTGTTCTTCGATGATGCTGTGAGTACTTTCTCTCCACAAATCCTACACAATTTTTCTACATTTGTTGAGAATTACTATGTTGTGTTGTATTCTCCATTGCAATTCTTTAAAATGGACCAACAGACAAACCTGTTCGCTACAAAAGTCATATCATAAAATTCATATATTTATAATGACAGTTGAAATGAAGCAATAAATCAAATTAGAGGCCTTGCGTTAAGAACAAAAATCCAAAGTTGTGAATTTGAAAAATCGTAAAAAATCAACGATTAATGACTGATAGAATAGTTTGGAAACCTATGTTACCCGGATCTTAAACAACATAAATGTATTTTCAGATTTGTGATGTATGCTTTCATATAAATTTTATGATTAATTTTAGAGAGGAGTTATTTTTTAAAACATTACACAAAAATCATGATAAAACAAATCTTTAAAAAATACTTATATTTGATCAATTCCAGTGAAATCCTTGTGAAGGGTAAACAAAACTCTTGAGTTTTTGGAAGTGGTTTTAAAACAAGTGTTCTCTTCAGAGAAAGTTTTGAAAATGAGCATCAAAACAATGACTTTAAAGCTAACATGTAGACTGGTCACGGTCAGTGAACACAGTTACAGAAGGCAATCTCTTCTCATAGGGAGGCGGGGCATGGGTATTGGGTTACACAGGGCAATGATAAATTACTGTCAACCAGCCCAGATTTGGAGAACTAAACAGTGACCCTCTATATAAGGAAGAAACAGCCGTGAACAGTACCTCCACCATTTCATGCTCTTTCTACCAACAGTGTAATATGTCCTCAAACTGGTCATTTAAGTCCACTCCTCCCATATTCATGTTGTAAGCGACAACAACAAAGGGAATGTCCTTTGTGATGATGCCACCTTTCACTCGACAATCCACAGACACCGAAGTCGGGCTTGAATTTGTCGTCAGAATGGTAATCTGCCTTTTGTCTTTCCAAACGCAAGCCAGTGGATTTCCCGATCGTTTGAATTTTATTTGTCCATTTGTCAGAACTATGCGTTTGAAGTCATTTGGGCAGAATTTTCTTTTGTTCTAATTGTCCCACATGAATAAGTTGAGCGGTGAAGAAGATCACTAGCCAGTTGGACAGATGTTAAAAATTGTCAAAATAAAAGTGATGATTCTTATCTAAAAATTTCTGTCCAAGAGACCATACAACACAGTATCCAAGGCCCTTACCAGTAGGAAAATCCTCTTTGCCTGTATAAAAAAAAATTACACAGATGGCTCAGCTCAACACCAAATCTTCACTTCCCATGGGTTGTGTTTGCCTTTTATATATTGTTTAAAGTAGAGACGCACTGAATTGACATGATGTCGAAGGAAGATTGGTGTCAAATGGTGGGTTGCTTTGGGGAATATTAGGGTCTATGCTGATCAATGCTACATGTAAAGGTAAATTAGTTGGCAAATCTAATAAATCAGCAAGACATGATCTTTGCCCTTCCTCCTCCAAGGAAGTATCTTTCTGAGGGCTGCTGGTGTTAGTGTCCTTATTTTTGGAATCACTTGCTGTTTCCCGCTTGCTTTTGTGCCTCCATTTCCTTTTATCACGAGACCTTCCAGGAGTGGAAACATAAAGAGCAATCATTGAATAACACAGTGTCAGAAAATTTGCGCCAAATGTTCTGATGAGCAGATGCAACAGATTTCGCAAGTCGCAAGCCTTCAAGAGTCACTTTTGTCCCGTTAAAGTTGCATAATCGCAGGACACAGCTGTGACAAATGAAGGGTGAATGAACTCCATCATTGCCCCTTTCAATGTCAATTTGAAAGTACACAAGAATGTCTTGCTTGTAGTCTTGACACGGTCTTTTCTTCTTTTACGTTTTATTTGTTGTCTTGTTTGGCACTTATTAAGACATATTCAACACAGTTTGTGAATATCAATTTAAACAAGTGAGAAAGCATGATGAGTATAAGTATTATCATCTTCCAAATTTGATTCTATTTGACTACTGAAAAAATTCAAAACTTGAATTTTTGGTTCTCAATTTTGATTAATCTTATCATAATCTTGAATATTAGAAATTAGATCTAGTATAAGTTTAATTATCAACCAAAATTTTTGTGGTCCACCAGTTATTTCATGTTATTGAAGTTGATTTATTCTTAGTTTTATGTGCATCTGTGTTACTTGCTTTATTTGTCATTAGATAATGTTTATCTGAGGAACTTATATTTTCATTACTAGATCCCAGCAGATCAAAATATGCAAAAACTATACCTCATTGTCACAATGTGAGTTTACGATCACGGCAATCACTAACCCAGATTGAATGGGGGTTAGGTCTGTAATGAATAAGACGATTCCAAAAATACCAATGTAAGGCTGATTGATTCAGGTATACAAAAGGAGAGAGATTTATTAAGAAATAAGTAAAGAAAATCTGATTAAACAAGCATGCAACTTAACCAACATAAACTCATGAATCAAATTTCTCTATTTAAAAAACAAAGGTGCTCATTTGATACCATGCTCTTTCTAATATTTTACATACCTAGATCTACATCTATTGTTTGCATATTATTTAGAATATTCATACAATACATGGGTCTCTAATGTAAAGTTTATCTTTTTCACTTTTAAATGTGAGGGACAGCTATGCTAAGAATGGGTGCTGTTTGCAGGAGATGTGTTTCCATTGTGAATTTAAGTTGGCCCAAATTGCTTGTAGTTCCACTCGCTCTTTTTTCTCGCTTTCGTATCGCTCGATGACTCATTTCAGTTCCCTGTTCTCCGAGTAAGCCAAGACCAAACTTTGTCTTTGTAATGATGGTATGCAGTGACGCTCTAGTATGTGCTGTTTTGGAATTGTTTTGTTTGGAAAGAGCATTCTGTAAAGTGTCATGTACTCATTGATCAACTCCTGAATTGTGTGAATTGTGAAGGGTTTGATAGGTCTGCTGTGAGATATTGCTTTGTGAACATGCGCTAGAGCTGTGTTCAGGGCATCACAGTTATTTTTTATCAAGTGTGTCTGATCTATTTTATCTGGGCAAGGGCTTAATTCCTGTGTCCTTGTGATGATTCCTGTTGTAAGTTGTTTATATGTCTCCGAGTGCCTTGAAGTCGAACGAAAGCGGCGGTCAGCACTAGCAGCAGGCCTTCCAGCCAAGACGGCTGATTAAAAAATGGGGGGAAAAATCTACAGGCTGTAAGAATTTCTTGATATCCACCCTAGTGGGGCTCTGTTACAACACAATAACACACTATATCTACTAGCCTGTATTTATAATACATTTTTTTATAAAAACACCCAGATGGAGCAAGTTCAGTATGAATTGGATATTGAAGCTATCAATGGACATAGGCTAAATCTACATCTAGATAGAATCACATCTCTAGATCTATAACACAAACAGTAGATCTAATCCAGAAAACAAATTTCATGATGATATAACCATGTATAACTAAAGTGGAGCTCTACATTTTATTATAGAGACATAACACACTGCACACCTTGTCTGGGTGGAGGGAGAGGCTTCCCTGGATACCAGCTTGTTCTCCTCACTGAACATTTCGTCATTTTCTAGAACCCATTCTTTCTCATCACTCTCATCCATGGTTTGAAGATATTCAATGATGTCTTTATCTAAAATATTGTTCATTTTGAAGAGACGTAGTAAGAGTTTGAAGATGGACTTTTGTCAAAGCGAATCGAATAGAAACCAAAATGGTGGACGGAAGGGATAAACTATGTTGCCAAGCAAATAAATGATCTATTTATAAACACTATTATTTAAAAAAAAAAAATTCTCTTCTTTTTAGATGAAAATGGTATATATGGGGATGAATTATCACTTTATTTTCATAAGAATATTCATAAATATTGAATTAATGAAGTTTGGAAACAAACTTGTTTTGTTGTTTTCCATCAGCAGGACTCGGTGAATGTGGTGTGAGTGTGACAGTTTGCAGAAATTTATAAGTGGCATTTCACTTCTGGTGAGGATTCTAGCAATGTCCACTGGGAATTGAAGGTTTTTACAGGAGTCACTGCGGTGCGTAGTTGTCTTTTGAATAAATACTTCACACTTCAGTGATAACACACCCGTCCTTTGAGCAATAAATTCGATTTTGTTTATGTATGCCTTTAGATGGCTCAAGGTGTAGTCTAGACGAAAGCTTGTTCTTAAGATTAGCCATACATTGCCTCTTCTTAAGATTAAAATGCCTCTGTATGTGAGGAGTACTGCATCATCCAGTCTCCCTTTCTTTAATCACATAAATGACTATGATAATAACTGAACAGAAGAAGGGAAATCTTGCCCACCAATAAACATTGCACGGCGTCAAGTTAGCGGTATTTTAGTGCGACGCCTCGCGCCTGAGTCATCCAAGCGTGAAGGGGCCCAGTACCTGCTCGACGGGTAATGAGTCAGGGCCGGGCTGTACTGTAATTATTAGTATCGCATTTTATTACATACCGGCGAGGCTATTCTTTTGATCGATGTGATTTTTTCGACAAATTAAAGATGTAAGGCTGTGCTAATCAAGTATAGAGTTTGAAAGAAAAGGACAACAGAGTCTCTTTATAATCGGGCCTGCAAAACATCACTTTTGTTGTACCTATAGAACATGATTTATATTATTTGATAAATTAATCATTTTTTCACAATTCCATCAATTTCACTAAAATTGGCAGTATTCAAACGTTAAAAAGCTTTAAAGTTTACTTACCAAACATCATGTCCTGAGCACCAACGGCTTTGCTTTAAATTGATATTTTCCATCCGGATATCAAATTTCAGAAATAAAGCTAAGCCATCCTTTACTATACAA
>JBCJKE010182784.1:0-10280 GCA_039654525.1 Melibe bucephala
GGGATAGAGAGAATGGGGAAGAGAAGGTAATTGGTAGAGAAAGAGATAAAAAAAAAAAGAGAGAGATATCTATAGAGCAAAAGTGAGTGGTCAGGGAAATAGTGTTTTTACGTAGTATGGTCATACCCGGCGGCCGGGGGCATAGCCACTTCGTTATAATATTTTATCAAATATTCTTATCCTTTTTTCCGGTCTGCGTCTAGATATATTATAATACATCCAGATGAAGATGATAATAGGTCTAGACCGATACTATATTATAGATTATATAATATTATATACTACAGAGAGAGATCTCTCTCGTATGGTCGTATGTTGGTTAGGCTACACGGAGATCAGCTTACGGATAAATCTTCTTCTCTTGGTTTGCTCTGAACCTCCATCGAGAAAGTTGGTTAACTTGAGCGGATCAAAAGTGGCTTGAGACCTTGCTCGAGCCAAGCCTGGATTAATTTTCACGTTCGACATTATCGGAAGTCTTGTAGCCGTCAGAGTCGCGTCAAGTTCCGAGTGGACTTTACTCCGAAGTGTCTGCTGCAGAAACGGCCGTGACGACAGAACTTTAGGCCTAGGGCCTACGGGGAAAAGAAAAGTTGGCAGACCTTATAGAACTTTGGGATTAAAGAGCGGTAGACCGACTTGTCACTTGTCACGACCTCATAGGGCCTGGTGCGTAAATAGTAAGTGCCCTCGTCCTCGCAGTTCACTCAATGACCTTGTATAAACCAGAGATTAGGCATAACCTGCATCTATCTGGTTGAACTAGATATAAACGTGGATAGGAGCATGTACGCAATAATATAATTTAATGGAAACTGATCACTCCATACGAACTGTCTTATGTTCCATACTTTAAAAAAGCGATGGTCCGTCCTACGGAGTTGAGTATGGGGACGAGAGGCAGAGCAGTTATTGCATTTCGAAGACTTAGTAACTGGGCCTGGAAAATAACCATGATTTCGTATTATTATACAGTTGTTGTTGATGTTGTTGTTGTTGTTGTTGTTGTTGTTTTTATTGTTTTGTTTTGTTTGTTTTGTTGGTGATTTTTTTTTTTAGAGTCCTGCGTCGCAGAGTGTGACTTCTGGGATTGCTTGAGTCGAATGTCGCTAAGGATCTCGAGTTCTATAGCTGATTCGACAGTGAAAATAAAACCCAAACTACGGTACCGTTACCAATCCATTCATTGCCTCAAGAGATTTATGCCTAGCAACGAGACGTCCAATGTCTAGGCTATTTTCAAAACAGAACATACATAAGACCAAACGATATCTACACAGACACACTGCGCCAATGCCAATGAATTGTCGTTCGTTTTCATTGTTATTTTCAATTTCTCTTCGTGAGCAGCGTTTCCCCTCCTGTTTCAAGAGGTCATCAACAATACCAGTGCAAAAAAAAAAGAACCCCCCCCCCCCAAAAAAAAAAAAAAACAAAACAAAAAAAAAAAAACAAAAAAAACAAAAAAAACAACAGCAGCAAAAAAAAAAAAAGACCCCCCCCCCCCCCAAAAAAAACAAAAAACAAAAAAACAAACAAACAAAAAAACAACAACAAAAAACAACGTGGAAATGATTACCACCTTGTGGCAGGAGAGAGAGAGGGGGGTGGGGGGGGGATAACCAATGTTTAGAGTTAATTAAAAAGAATAGGTGGAGATGGATAGGGCATATTGCATGAGAGAATCCACAATACCCAGGAAAGCTGTGAGGTGGACCTCTCAAGGAAACGGAAAAAGATGGCATCCCATAGAGCCCTCACGTGTTTTGTTATAGGGAAATTTGTGATTTTAGCTGGGTATTTGATTCTGAGAACTGTCCTGATGTTTTGTTTACGTGGAATAATAATAATATTCAGTTTGATTTTTTTTCTCTTTACTTTGTGATGGATCAGGTCCCAGAGTTGTATGAAAAAGAGAAGAGATTTCACAAGAGCCACGTAAATACAAGACATATTGCAGTAAATAAACAATATGCCACATGCCTCAGTTTCTACTTATATGATAGTCTTCCCTGAAGCATTTCCTTGAAATACACGTTCGGCACTTTTGATCACATGCCTAGTCTCACTTCTGACACAATGTCATGTTACTTTTGATCAACATGTTATTTCACTCAACGCATAATGCAACCATAAACGTAGTTCTAGATCTTAGGTGAATGGAAGAAACAGAAGGCGCCGTTTAGGCTTCGTAGTCAAGGAGCAAGGATTTTACAGAATGAGTGTCCTTTAGGCCACGTCAGTCTCATCGATATCCAACAACATATGTAAACAATTATAAGACAGTCATTGCACTTTTATCATCATCATCATCATCATCATCATCATCATCATCATCATCATCATCATCATCATCATCATCATCACCACCACCACCACCACCACTACCTAATATTATTATTATTATTATTATTATTATTATTATTATTATTATTATTATGATTATTATATTATTATTATTATTATTGTTGTTGTTATTATTATGATTATTATTATTATTGTTGTTGTTGTTGTTGTGTTGTGTTGTGTTGTGTTGTTGTTGTTGTAATTGTTGTTGTTGATATTTTTTTTATTAATATCAGCATCATAATCATTTTTGTTGATGTTGTTATCGTTGCTGGGTTGTTGGGGTTTGTTTTTTTTCTACTATTATTTTACAGGTGTAGGCCCTCGGCATATCTACGAGTTAGGCTAGCGATGGAAAATTCTCCCTGCAATCAAAAGTACATACAGACATACGGGTGGGGTGCACAAATCAAGCAAGCAGCCTCTTCCGCATTTGTGAAAAATAATAAAAGAACTTCCTTTTCTCCATCAGTTCGATGCTGCTAGACCTATGTTTAGACAAGACAAGACAGCTGACGAGTTGCAAGGTTTACATTATATTACAAATCTAGATACTTGATAGACCTTTCTAATATAGATCAAGGGGATTGCAAGAAAATATTTCGACCATTTGCAATTGTTTAAGACACTAATTTTTTTCATCACAGACTTTGTCATTATCATTGTGACTTGTCTCAGGGAAAACAAATTTAAATGCTCATAGAAGAAACTCCAAAGGTCTTTCTCACCTTTATTTTCATGCATGGACTGATTGACTTTTGACTTCTAAAAGTAAAGGACGAGTGGACTGACAAATCAAACTCACTTTCACCCTGTTGTGAGATCTAGATCTAGATCTATTTTTGTTTTTCTCAAATAAACAAGGCTTTGATAAACGAAAAAAGGAGAGATGGACGACCCTGTCATCAGAAAATCAGTAAGTTCTTTACAAGTAATATTAATATGATTTATCTATATTTTTAAAAAGTACGCCTAAATGTCTTCTAGATCCAGATTCTTTTGAAACTATGTATGCTTCTGCCTGATCTGAATGATTTTAGATTCTGACCGATTCTGTTGATATACTTAGATTTATACTACTATCATCTTGAATCTAGTCTACATACTACTCATATTTCATATTCACTTCACTCATCCCATGACTCTTGTCATCGGGGGCAGGGGGATCTGGCAGCAGTTCAGACTGTGACATTTTTCTCCATGAACCTCGACCAGTAGTTGTGCGAATGAGATTAATGCTGAAACTAACTAGATCTAGACTTCTAGTATTTTAGATGTTAATGCTGTACATATTTACCGTAATTTACGTTTTGGTTTAAAAAAAAGTAAAGATACTGAAGATTTTAAACTGAATAGTAGCCTAGTTACTTTTCTGCACATTGACAAGAACTCAGTTGAAACTGAGTTTGTCAGCCTCTATGAAGAAGAAGAAGGAAAATCTTGATCTTTCCACTCTGCTTTTTTTGTATAGAGAGTGCTTTATCCCAATAAGAATCTAGCTCAGCGTGCTAAAATATTCT
Organism: Melibe bucephala; assembly: GCA_039654525.1. Classification (NCBI taxonomy): domain Eukaryota; kingdom Metazoa; phylum Mollusca; class Gastropoda; order Nudibranchia; family Dendronotidae; genus Melibe; species Melibe bucephala. The sequence goes on from JBCJKE010182784.1 coordinate 3,867, forward strand.
CTATAAGAAGGCTGAAATAAAAAATTTAATACATTTCAAACAAAGAACAATAAAATGTAAATTAAGCATACACATCAGTCATGGTCTTAAAAGCTATTCATAATGTTGACAAATTAATAATATTAGAGAGATAAAGTCAATAAAAATGCATTATATTATACTGATGCAGAAACAGAATAAAGAAAATCTAACACTTAAGAAAAGGCTGACATAATAAGAAATCCCTAATGTCCACCTCATCTCCCCAATGGTCATTGAAATTTGACATAAATCATCTCTCAGTCACCTTTTGTCTTAAGAGGCTGTCGAGCCATTATAATGTAAATACCTTAAAGCCCTTCTCTAACTCTTTGGTCATTGCTTTTGTGATACCTGATTCAAACATTATTAACAGTGAAGGTATTATGGTACAAGTTGTTTTCAATTCCTATTTTATTTGGGGGATTTCTTTATGTTTGCCTTTGAATAAGTAATGGAATTATTATATTTATATAATATATATATATAATGATTGCATGATTATTATAGAGATTTTAATTACATTCTAAATATATCTCTTTCTCATTCCAAGGTACATATATGAGAAGTGTTTTGGAAAATATCTTTCTTCTTCTGGTCACTGGTGTCATCACATGAAATTTATCCCTTCATAAATGATTTAATAGGAAGTGATAGTTTTGATTCTAGTATAATACATACTATTTTGATGACTGCATAAATTTATAATACATGTACTCCAGAAATTCTTTACATCAGAATGTGTCTTTAAGATCAAATGTTTCGATATATAATAAAAAAAAAATATGGTATAGATTTTTTGAAATGGATTTGTGATCAGCACAAAGTATTCTTTCTTCATTAGGAATCCATCAAACTTCCTGACCACACCCAACCTTCAGATTACAGTGATGTGCAACCAAAATCCTATGATCCAGATTTCATTTCGCAGATAAGCAGCAAAATGCAGGTCCCTCACAGGTAAGACTATATTATTTCTCTCTTTACTCGACCCAAGGACAAGCTTATTCCCTGACATTTTACATAAGTGTAGTATTGTATTAATTAAAAATTCCTTTGTTATGTGAAGTGGTGAAGAGTTCTCTTTGAGACTCCTGTCTGTCTTAGACTAACTTTTTATTGTGCTCTAAATACAATGGAAGGTCTTTAACTCCTTCTCCACAGCCGAACACCAAGTGTTCTTCTGCCTTCCATATTTGCATTTCCTTTCTGGTGTCCAGATGAGATCTGTGCGTGTTAGGACCTGTTCTTTCTAAATCACATGTCCAATCCATCTCCACTGTCTTTGCTTGATTTATGGTCCCCAGGTTGTCCTGTTTGTGGTGGGCAAGAAGCTCTTGGCTACATACAGTCTCAGTAAAAAAAAAAAGAAAAAGATGGCATTAATATAGCGCTTTCCCCCGCAGATTGCAAGCTCAAAGCGCTTAGACATTTTACCCCCCAGCAGGCCTTTTCATTGGGTACTCATTCACACCTGAATCGAGTGAGGTAAGCAGAGTAAAGTGTCTTACCTAAGGACACGACGCCAATGAACGCATTTTTCGGAGCAGACACCCAAGCAGTCACCCATCTGAACAGTGACCATGGTCAACGCTGCTTGACTCAACTCATTGTCGAGTTGTGCTCACCGCTGAGCCACCGACGCCTCAGTCTCAGGCCAGAATCAACAGAGGTTTCTGCATGAAATCATTATTTCCTTTTAATCTAAGATAATGACCCAATAATGTTGCACTCCTTACTTCCAGCCACCACCCCTTATCTCCACAACTTGACTGAGATTTATTCCACGGCCGAACCAAGACTCAAAGTCAAAAACTTTTCAATCTATGTTACGTGTGTGAATTTGTCATTTATTTTTCATGTTTTGTTTTTGTTCTTTTGGGTTTTTATTTCCAGGATAGCTGTTGACAATGTTGAACAGCCAAGTGTTCTTACTCACAATGAAGAGAAAAATGCACAGCAGTTCACGGACATGATGGTTCCAGACAGGATCGTATTAGCTGGTGAGATAAATTGTAATAATTGTAATTTATGTAGCATAATTATTAATATATATAATAATTAGAAAGAGCTTGCCACAGTGATATTATAATCCATTTTGCTTTTTGCTGTCATATAATTTTTTGTGTGCATTGCTGCTTTTTGTTCTTGCTTGTTCCTTGTTTGTTTCCTGTCCTGTTTGTTTGAGTGTCTATCTCTTGGATTTTGTTTTTTTAAAGGGGGCGGGGGTAGTTACTAATTACTGTTAGGGGGGGTTGGTCTAATTTTTCTTCTCTTCCTTTTTTCCTCTATCTTTTGTGTTGTTGAATAAGGTTTTTAGTTGTCAATGTTTTGTTTTGTTTTCGTTTGTCATTGTCAGGATATTGTTTTTTTGTTTGTTTTTTGTTGTGGTTTTTTTTTTGTTGGTTTTTTGTTTTTATGTAAAACCATTTAATCCTAGCCTAATGAAGCTCAGTGGAATCTGCTTAAGATCAACAGTATAAAAGAAGAAAATGTGTTGACATTTAGCAAGGTTGAAATTAGCCATTTGTATGGGCAACACCCATACAATTTTAAGAGTATGTACAGTAGTCATCGTCTAATAATCCGCCGTCTTATAGGCCACTTCGCTTAATAAGCCGCTGTTTCAGTGAAACAGTTTTTTCTTCTATCTAAAACACCCCTCTTATAACTCGCTCTCAAACCAGACCTTCGCCTAATAATAATAACCCAGTATTTTTCACTGGGCCCATAATAAACAACAATGATGAGAAAGAATTTTTAAACACAATACAGCCATTCCATTTATAAACCTTTGTGACAAGTCATTTGATCATCAATGTCAAGACTTTTAAAAGCACACTACTCACAAAGGCCATAAACAGCACAGGCCCTGCCCTGCCTTAGAGAACAAAAGAGTAATGGCACCCTCTCCTGCATAGTGTGGGCCAATGGTCTGTTCATTGAGCAATGTTTAGTGGAGTCTAAGCATTCCCATAAGACCCTATTATGACAGATTATGTTTTTTGAAGGCCCAGCAAGCTAACATGTGGGAGGGACAAAGAGGAACACCCATAGATACCTTGTCACTGTAGACTACTGATTGGCTGTTTTTTGGCTGGACACTACACAAAGGGTGGTCACTGATTAAACTATATGCATTTTACATTCAATTACGTAATATGTCATGTACGTTCATTGCTTTGTTACCCCCCTTGCCTATACATCTATACGTCTAATAACCGCTCTGTCTAATAGCCTGTTTTCTTTGTCACCTGAAGGACGGGTTATTAGGCAGAGACTACTGTATTTATATTTTTGTATGTTGGCTACTTCCCCTTGCATTACATCAAATATTGTTGCAAGTCTTCCTTGACTTCTGCATTTCTCAGTCATAAAGATTTTCTTTCATTTTTGGTTGTGCCTTTTGTTTCTGTTAAGCATCATTAAAATCATAGAAAAGGACAGATCTAAAATAAAATTGAATGAAATAAATGGATGGACTGTGAGAATGAATGCTAACTGGTAATTGATGATCTTGAGTTGTGCTTCGAGTGTGTAAGCCTACTAAATAGCTGTACATTGGCCTGCAACTGCATATCATACTAAGCCTACTTGAGATTAACTGGTGTGAGGAACAAAGAACTTGCAATAGGTTCTGTGCTATACATCATGTTAGGCTTACCTTGCATACATGTGATGCTGAGAAATTCAGTAAATCAGAATATATGAAAGTTGATATTACATAGACTCCACTGCATTGTCACATAAGTCATGTTTGAACCAATCACATTCTTTAATTTGTGTCAGTATTATTGAGAAAATATTATATTACATCCTATGATTTGAATTACGTAACTGATGGTAGTCCAAATTAGTAAAATGAGGGGCTTGAAAGAAGGTGATATTTTAAAATCACATTACAAGCAATCTTACTGTAAGTTTTTAATATGTTTTTCTTGCAGTGGAAGACAAATATGCTTTTGATAGTTTGTCTTCTACACCAGTCAGGCTGGCATCACCCGATTTTAGAGTCAGTCAGATGCATGGAAGTTTCATAGGTTTAGATCCTTTCACCTGTTCATTTTTTGGTACTGCTTCTATTCCTTGTTAGTTCTTGTTGCTTGTTTTCATCTTTTGAAAGAGTGATTTTGTACTCATTTTTGAAACAGAGTGTCATTTGTATGACCATTTAAAATTGTCACTTTGTTTAATGGCAACTATTATTTATTTCATCTTCAGTTGAAAATTCAGGCTTGGTTTTGGGTGATTGATCATAGATTTGATATCTTCCAAATTTTCAACATTCAATTGACAATTGACAACTATTTCATGTGAATGTTTATGAGAAAAAGATGGTTACGAACAAAGTTTTGTCTTTCTTTATGTTTGTAACTTTTATTAAATGTTTAATGAAAATTACTTTATGATCAAATCATCTGATTATGTCATGATTTTAAAATTTAGTATAAGAAATTCAAAATTGAGATTGTTCAAGTATTTATTAAAAGATTTTAACTCATTTAATTGAGTTACATGCCATAAATAATAGGTGTACTTAAACCCTTACTCCTGAGGTGTAAAATATCATCTTGCTTACTTTTTATACAATTGAGTTGTATGTATTGACTGAATATCCCTTAAACAAAACATCATCTTTAAAGAATTTGAACTGGAAACCACATTTTCTTGATGCATCTATTTTAATTAATGATGCGATAATTAGTGTATTTCAAATTTACAGTTGTTGTCCATCTGTTTATTAATTTTTCATAGCTCCTTAAAATGAAGAGGACATTTTATGCAAAAATTGTGTTTTCTGTCATAGGGGATAACCAACATATTGAGATGCGGTCTGATTTGTCTCTTGATCTGAAATCTGACACCCCGGTGCCATCTGAAAGCCTTGCATTCGTCAGTCTTCTCACTCCACCTCGTACGCTAACCATGAATGAAAATTTTCCTGTAGTGGATGAGCCAGAAGAGAAAAAGTTTGCACAGAACATAGCGCAAAATGGTGGTCCTGCTTCACAAACTGTGTTGGCGGGAAATGGACACGTGTAAGATTTCACTTTGTTTATGTCTTTTGTGCTGCCTTGCAACACTGTAAATTGTTTGTTATTTGGAGGAGGTTTGGATTGGAAGGATAGGAGACAGTATGTTTTTTTGCAAAGTCAAAGAGAAAACAAAGCTTTTTTATACTGTTCATGTCATGTGACAAGTTTTCAAGAGTTCAGGGGCTGCAGAAAAATTATTAAGGAAAAATGCTGTCTGAGACATCTGCTTGCTTGAGATATTGACCCGAAGATTATATGTAGAGCTGTGATAGATGAACTTATTCAAATCCACCATTTTTCACATATAATGCTTGTGTATAAATGTTTTAAATATTATAACTCATACAACGTTTTTTTTAAACTTCCAAAATGAATGTTCAAAATAAAGTGAACAGTAAATACAGACCAGTTGAATGATTGTTCTTTTTTTCTTTAACATGAAAGTTGATATACATCACTTTATTTCCCAAACAAATACCCATTATATTACATGGGATGGGCGATCTTGAATAAAGGAAACTTTGATTTAACATTATATCGTCTGTGAGAGAAATCCCTGATTTTTCCTTTATTTTACCAATTATTATAAACACTTCGATATCAACATCTATCATCTAATATACGCAAGAAGTTTAGGAAGGACAAGGTATATTTTCAGGAATATTTCACCTCACTCTTTTGCCAATCATATCCATAGGGCGCAAATGTAGATTAAGCTTACATTGTAATAGATCTTGTCTGTTGAGAAATGTGTACTTCTTTCTCCCTCCCCTGTTTACATCCACCTCTCTATTGAGGTCTTGTTAAATGACATATTAAATGACTTTACCAAATGGATTATTTAATAACTTTATCAAATGACTTTTTTAATGACCTTACGAAATGATTTATTCAATGACTTTACCAAATGGATTATTGAATGACTTTATCAAATGACTTTTTTGGTGACTTTACGAAATGATTTATTTAATGGCTTTACCAAATGGATTATTCAATGACTTTACTTGACTTATTTTATGACTATCAGATGGCGTGTATAATGACTTTATCAAATGAATTATTTAATGACTACCATATGAATTCTTTTATGACTTTACCAAATGAATTCTTTAATGACTTTACCAAATGAATTATTAAATGACTTTACAATATGAATTATTTAATGACTGTACCAAATGAATTATTTAATGACTTTACTAAATGACTTTTTAATGACTTTACCAAATGAATTATTTAATGACTTTACTAAATGACATTTTTTAATGACTTTACCAAATGAATTATTAAGGCGAAATTTGGCAGTGAACGTGCATTCTCTGGAAAATGTAGCTTAACAAGAAAATTAGGGTTTCAAACAATC
>JBCJKE010183006.1:0-10279 GCA_039654525.1 Melibe bucephala
GACAAACAGAATAGATCACACACACACACACAGAGAGAGAGAGAAAGAGAGAGAGAGAGAGAGAGAGAGAGATAGAGAGAGAGAGAGAGAGAGGGGGAGGGAGGGAGGGAGGAATTGTGTGAGATATAAAAATGAAATGCCCGAATATACCAACTTGTTTCTTGTTTTGATGTGTCTTTTAATGTTACTTTCAGGTTACTCTGGAGTAAACATTTAAAGAACATACATTCACTGCATGCAGTGGAATATTCATGTAAATATATGTATGCAAATATTTTTAGTGAATACAGGCAAACATTTTCAGGTTGAATGTTTAACACCAAATCAAACTTCCATAAACGATAGGGAAAGAAAAAAGAAAAGAAAAAAAAAAATCAATTTCAGGCTCCATTACAAACACCTTTTTAAATACTACCATCCAATGCGTATAGTCCTAATAAAACATAACACAATACATTTAAATAAATGAAGCTGAAAAAAAGAAAGAAAAAAAAAGAAGAAATTCCCCTAAAAACCCAAGTATAGAAAATTATCAACTGACCTCAGTCCATCCATCAGGATTACCCACTCCCATCAGCTGATTATACACTTCCTCCTGTCCAGCTGTGTGATCAAGGGACATGATGGACACCACATTTTCCTTTGTTCCTTGCTGCTGCATCAAGGTGCGCTTCTTGAAGCGCCGCTGTTCAACGAAAAGAGATAAAGTATACACACATGAAATCACTTTTCAAAGGCAACTTTCATATTCCTGCCTCAATGCAATTTAAGAAATAATTACTTTTTTCTTGTGGTTTTTTTTTCTGCCATCAGAAATCTGTTGTATTTACTACCTGAATTCTATATGGAAAAAAATATGAAATCTGCAATATTTTCAATAGTCCTGAGTAAAAAGGCTTGCCTGATGTGTAAGCGATTCTGTGATTTTTTTGTCTTGCCTACGAAAAAGTACATAAAGTGAACCAGTTTGGTGTCCTCTTAAAGGAAATTCATTTTGCTTTATTGAGATATTTTGTAAACCAATTTGGGGTCACCTTAAAGGCAATTCATTTTGCTGTATTGAGAAAAGTTTGTATCTGATTAAAGCTGAGTTAACAGAGAGACCCAGTCTTGTGAAGGTACGTCTGAATCCATGCTAATGCAAGCCATACCATATGGCTGTCTTTTTGTCAAGCTCTGGAAAGTGAGTGGCTACACAGGAGGAAAATTATTGGTTCTATAATTACCTTGGATGTCGATGGGCCGTTTTGACCTTCCTTGTAATGAGATTCTAAATGGTAGTTCAAATATTCCTTACGGAAAAAGCTGCGTTTACAGAATTCACATTCATAACGTCGAATTCCTTGATGAGCCTCCTGATGTCTTTTAAGACTTCCTGAAAAAAGAGAAAAGAAAAAAGTTTCCTCATTGAATTCAATGATAATAATTTCTATAACTTCCCACCTCTTAGATAAAATGCATAACTATTAAAAATCAAATCCATAAAAATCATATTTACTTTGTAATTCTCCATAAAGTTAGTCATGTTCAGTATGTTGACAGCATCACATGACATACTTACTCTTAGCAGTGAACTGTTTACCACACTGATCACACTTGTACACTGGGGCTTCTTGAGGGTGCTTGAAAGTTGTATGCTTCAGCAACCGGTGCTCAGAAGTGAATTTTCTATTACAGATTTCACAGATCAGTGGGTCAGACGGAGCTTTGTCATGAGTCTTAATATGGTAGCGCAGAGAAGCAGACCTTGGGAAGCCTCGACCACAAATGTTGCAACTGAAAGTAAGGAAAAGACAATTTCAAGAGTGAAAAGGGATGACAGATGCATTCTAGGAATGGACACAGCTGTTATTACCACTCAAAGCCATGGTCACTGTGATCAATAACTGACCATTCAAATTACTTCTCACCTTTACTCAAATGTACCTTCATATAGTTGTTATTGAGGTTTTTTTCAGACACTCCCATGTTTTTTCTTACACAATCTTGGAAATCTCTTTGACTTTGGGTCAATCAAAATGTAAATATCATGATTATAAGTAGACAGAAAGAAATTAATGTCACTAAATTTATTTTATTTTAGGAAATAAAAGTTAAAAGGAAAAAAAAAAGCTTACAGATAAGGTCTGTGTCCTGTGTGCCTTCGCATGTGCATACGCATCCCTTTGACTGATGTGAACTTCTTGGGACATTGTGGGCACTGAAAAGCTTTGATGCCTGTGTGTTTATACTTGTGTTCTGTTGAAGGTTATTAAAGAAAAATGTCATTGTACTATTTACACAGTAAACATCAGATGAAAAACCCCAATAAATTATATTATAAATATCCCTTCCTGCCCCTTTTCCCAACACATGAAAGAAAACCCACCAAAAAAATGGCAAAAGCATCAAAATCTCTGTAGAAAAACAAAACAAATCCCCCCCCCCCCCCAAAGAAAAAATAAGGGTAATATTTATTTATATGGTGGGTTGTTTTTTTTCACAGAGATCAAAGCTCCTCATGGGTATATATTAACACTCACATACACACATTCATATTACATTAAAATTAAAATGAGCTTTAAACATTTCATGTTTTAAAACTTGGTAAATAATCACTGAAAATAATTCCCCATTTTGCAAATAGCTGACCTTTGTAATTGTTTTCACCGCGTATTATAATATGACAATGTTCACATCTGATTTTTTCTCCTTTCTTCTTTGAAACTTTGGGAGTCTGAGGCTGCAGATTAGAAAGAAAAAAAAATACAATGCTCAGCAACATGATGATGAATGCTTATCTGAAAGTTTATCACTGAAAGTAAGTAAGTGAGTAAACAAGTATGCAAATAAGTAAGTAAGTAAGTAAGTAAGAAAGTAAGTAAGTAAGTAAGTAAATGGCTTTGCTGTTACTGAAGGATGTTTGCCCTAACCTGTGATTGTCTTACAAATGCAGAGCTCCATATTTAACATTTTTGAGCATTAAACAATTGCCTTATTATTTCTCTCCACCAGATGTCTCTATCTTGCAAAGGTGTTTTTTAACGTCTGGAGATCATTTATTGATGTTAGGCTTCTTCTTATGCAGGGCAGACGTTGATTTGCATTCGAGGTTTGCGGTTTTGTTGATTTGGATAATTTGTTAAATTTCTTTGATCTTGATAAAGTACAGTTGGAAGTGAGGTAGGTGTTCTTCTTTTGCATTTTTAGCCTTTGTTGGAAACAGGCTTTCATTGGCTGTTTGAGCAGGTATGTTTTCGTCTCTTCTTAAATTATGGCCTAGTAATTGATTGCCATCTGGTGAAAAAGAAGAAAGGATGTACAATTCAAGAGAATGAGTGCTCAATCCTTTCATCTCAGCAGGTTGATGCTGACTGCCATTGAGCCCCTCTAATCACGACTGATGAAGACTCGTATCAAAATCCTCAGTAACCCACTAAACATACCAATACTCAATCTCTTGACAGCTTTATGTATGGTCAAAAAGCAGATGTTGGGTGTCTCATTCCTTGATATAAACCTTGAGATAAGCGACAGTTGGGAGATGTAACATGATTGAATTTTTATTTTCACGATCGATTACGCAATAGAACACATTGAGACCGTTAGCCATTAATTTGGTTGTTGTCACAACACGGTTGTCTTGGAAAAAAAAAAAAGAAAAGCCATTGAAATACTGTATAAAGTATTATTGATATCAAATTACTACTGCTCAACCACCAGTCAGAACTGAATGACGCAAAGAAGGGATTTTAAAATATGCGAAGGAAAAGAAGTCAAAAAGCGAATCCTGATATTCTCGAAACAGAACACTTTAGTTGACTGTTGCCATGTCATTGAAAGTTGTAGTGGCAAAATGCGTTAATGATTTCATTTCGGCGCATTCCTGCTCTTATTCATTGTTTCCGAAGCAGAGATACAAAACTCATGTTTTTTGGGTCATCATTTCTTTTTCAAATATGCATGCACGTTGATGAAAATTGGCTCACATGTATTAAAAATGTTGCTCTTTCCTGTCATAGAAATTTTGTTCAATGTTGTTTCTTAGTATTCAAACAAAATGACTCAAAAGAAAAGTTAAGTTTCTTTTGCACATATGGGTATAATGCAGACGTGAAGTGGTTTTTTTTTTTTTTTGCCATTTTGATTTGGGTGTATTCAAAACTGCATATCATCTTTATGATTAATGAGCAGAAGTTTATGAAATCACATGCTTTATTTGATTGAATTGAACTAGAACTGTGGATGCTGACTTTTATGTGAATCCAGTGTCTAGTATAAAAGGTGGCAATCAGAGTTCAGCATAATTTGTTTCCTTTTGGCTGATCTAAAATAAATAAATATGATCAAGTAGTTGGTTTCTAAACCTAAACAGCTCTAAGTATTTTTTATTCAACACTGTTAGATACAGAACACATCTTATTATTAAGTATTTATATATACTACAAATTGTACAATACATTATGTTCAAATAAAATAGCTTTCCATCCATCTCTTTACTTTACTATAGGTGTTCAAGCATACCAATGAAGTTGATGGCAACTCCAATGTTCTGTCCACTTTGATTTCTGTCTCCACAGGTGGAACCCAATCCTCGTCCCTATCATCGTCCAACTCCTCCATTTGATCGTCGTCTTCATAATCGCTGTTATTGTCATAAGACCTATTCTTTATAACCTGGTTGGATGACATTTCCCTGGACTTCTCAGTTTCTGATTGAGGACACAGTGAGAAGAGATATGATGATAAATACATAAGCACTATGGGTGAATAAATGGAATTTCCAGTTTTAAGAGACAAATGTCGGTACGTATAAAAGATGATAAAAAGCATTCAAGTGCTGAAATGTTATTGAGAAACAGACACCACCAACAAAGAATAGAAACGATGAAATATATACACATTGCTATTCCAGTATCCAAATCAATCTAATAAAAACAGAAAATGATGTAACCACATCAAACTGTTTTACTATACAAATTTCTTCCTTATGAGATATATAAGTTTATTTAACTCTACTGGTAAATAACGTCTTTTCAATGGAATGACAAGCCTTTTTGTGGCCATATGGAAAAAGGTAAACGTAGTGGACTGACGACAAGTCTCTCTCTAGACGAATTTGAATCCTATGTGCAGTGATTTTTTTCTCAATGGCGTTTAGCAGCCAGGAAAGGCTGTTTATTAAACATAGCCTCACTCAACTCATGAGTATATATATATGAGTGCAGGCTTTATAATTTGATAAGTAGGATGTTGCATTGTGGTGACTGATGTTGACTTGCTGTATAATTAAGTTTAAAGTTGTCTAATTGACTAGTGTTCTATCTGCTTTTCTATATTTAAGCAAAAACATTTATTCTAATTTAACCATTTGATGGCAGGTCCCGTATATATTCACCCCGTTTATCCTCAAATAATCACAATGCTAGCTGCAGGTCCCCTATTTTTCCCGTATTTTGGCGTTCCAGTAGATGTGTTGGGGTAGCTGCCTGTATTACTAATTCTATCCAGTTTCATCGCGTCAAATGATGCAAACACACTTCGCCAAATGAAAGTCGAGCATTTGTACATATATGACTATACAAAAATCGAAAAGATAAAGGAAAATCATACATAATTTAGACATTTTCACTCTAACTTACACGGTCAATGGAAGACAAGTGAAACAATACGATTCATTTTGCAGATACAGGTAGACATTTTTTATTTTATTTTCATTTTGAAACATTGGAATAGTGAATATTAGCCATGAATAATAATTCTGCTTTCGTAATTACTTGGAAATCGGTTGTGTCCTTAGATAACTTCTATATTCATAGCCTGGGGCTAGCGTGAACCAGATTACGTCGTCAAAGTCATAAACAGCGTGCGTTTAGGCTTTGTTCTCTTATCATCAAAGTAGAGGGATACTCCTCGGTTGAATCTACCTTCTCTGTCCATTTCATAGCCTGAAGGCAGTTATTTCATTCCATTCGAATACTTTACAAATCGCAATTACAACACAGAAACACCCATGTAAAACCAAAGCAATGCTGACGTCACGGATCCAGTGGCAGCCTTGTTAGACACAGACACAGGCTCGCTAGGTAGGCTAAGGCAACTCCGTACACAGCGAAGGAAGGCTATCGGGTGAAAACGTACGGCGACCGGCAGGTCAGTGAAATAAAGGTTAAGCAAATTTCCATATGTATCAGTGGCAATAAAAAACTTTCCTTTCCTTTTAAAGAAACGGCACCCACCTGTAACTTTCATAGGCACACCTTGAGCATCGTTTCTGTCTTCTCTTTTTGTTTGATTTGATGGTTGTAGTGTGGCCGGTGTGCTTTGACGTAAAACACCTGTCTGTTCGTCAAGAGATACAATATCTTCCTTGACCATGTCAGTGGCTGATCCACCTTCAACTTTTGGTTCGGACAGCTCTCGTGATTCATCAGCTACAAAGAATAAATATATGCAATATCCATTCAAATATAATAAATTAAAACTAAACTAAAGAGTGGTCCCCTTTTGTTCTCTATGTCAAGTATTCATTTACAAAAAGCACCTGCTCCTTTAAATTTGGGAAGGAAAAAATATATGTAAAAATAATAATAAAAATGCACACAAAAAAACAAAACAAAAAAACAAAAACAAACCCATAAAAAAAAACTCAAATCAACCCACCAAAAAAAGCAGTCTGCAAACAAAGAAACAACAAGATACAAACCCAAAACAAAATAAACACTTTAATCAAAACAAAGAAAACAAAAACAAAAAAAACCCAAAAACAAAATGCAATAAAATAACAAGAAACCCAATATCAATAACAACAACAAAAAAAAAAAAAAAAAAAAAAAAAGAAAAAAAAAAAAAAAAAACAACGAAAAACCCCCCCAAAAAAAAAAAAAAAAAAAAAAAGAAAAAAAAAAAAGAAAAAAAAAAGAAGAAACCCAGAAGATTCAAGAATAAAAAATTCAATTTTACCTGGTGATTGTGGGAATAATGAACTCAATGACTCTGGCTCTACATGAGGCAATTCCTGAAACAATTAAAGCATTTGTATTTCAAATCTTTAAAAAGAAATGTTTGAAATACAATATTAATTGAACAATATCTCAATGACGTGGATCAAATTCTTTCTGTCACACTTTAGAATAGCATACATGACACAAAGAGCTTTCAGTTGAAAACTTAAGCACAGTGAATCACCATGATTAATTATTAACCAAATTGCCTTTCCATGATATCACCCCTGTTCTGCAAGTTTACAATCCCATGAAACAGATTATTTGAAAGTGGGATTCAAAGAAAAAGAACAGCCCAAAGGAAATATGGTAACATACTATGAAAGTGACACATCTCTGAATTTGTTCAATATTTACAAGAAAGGTAAGGATTGGTAACAAAGGCAAATCTATTGCATACAATGAAATGTAGATTCATCATTCTTGCACTAAGAGAATTGTTTCAAAATAAAAACTTGACAAAAGGCAGAATAATTTTTGTCAAAGAAAAATATATTTATCACACTCCCGCCTGCAAAATAAAATAATTTGATATCAAATACTGAATGTCAAACTTACCTTTCCTTGAAAGTAATCTTGAAATTGTTGAAATTTTTCTGACACATTTCCATCAATCACATCTTTGTCTTTTTCTGATTCAGATGAACAACAAGACTCGATAAAACGTTCCACATCATGACCCATGCCATGCCAGAAAAAGCCTTTCCTCAATTCAGTGATCATTCCAGCTTTTTGCAAGTGGTTATCTGCAATCATTAATGTGAGTTATGACATGAGGAAAACTGAAACCTGGAAATATATTATGGAAAATGTAGTATGATATGAATTCAACCTCTAACAAAATGAAACTCAGTTGTAATGAGATCAAAAGGATTGGCCTCAAGTTTTTGTTTTATCCAAAGTGCTGTTAGAAGGGAGGAAGGCAAGCAGAAAGAAAGAATAAACCATCAGAAAGAAAGAATAAACCATGGGGAAAAAAACCCAACAAAGATTCATAATCCCATCAAAGCTGAGGTCCTCTATGAGATTGTGTAATGTTATTCATTAGGTTCATATAAAGGCATCTATGTGTAAATGTGCAAATATTTTAAAATATATATTTGTGAATCCTTACATCTTTTAATTTATCACAATATTATTTCCCAGAATCTAACATCCATCCCTTTCTTCATTTCTAACATCATGATAACACCAGAAATTGGTTACAGTGTAAGCCTGGCACAAGATAGGGAACCTTGGAAAAGAATGACAGACACCATGGAGAAATATTAAAGAATTGGCATTAGAACACACAGTTTGGGGTAAGCATCTATACAACTGCGAAGCCTTTCTCATCTTAGTTTTCAGTTCTACTAGTTATGAAAGAATCTGGTACCTCCATGAGCTTTACGCATGGCTGCCTGTCGCTCTTCTTCGGACAACAAAACTCTCCTGGACGCAACTTTGGATGCAGCCACCGGGCAGTACTGGAGGAATCCCTTGACCAGCTTGAAGCTTTTGGCTTTCTTTTTGAAGACAACCAGCTCTGCTCTGGTCAAATCCTTTGGGCAAGCACCTTTCTTCAGGTATCTGATGAGATCTTTGTAGGACGCCTTGCCTACATCTCCTCCATCACCTGTCTGGAAAGGAAGAAAAATGACACAAGAGATGAAACATATGACATGAGAATGAGAAAAATAGAATGTACATCACAGTTGTTTCACCAACAAATTTTAGTTATGATGATGGGGAGTCTTTGTCTACAAAAACAGGACTAGAATTAGAAAAGTTGGCAAATTTGACACTCTCAGTGCGGTTTGCTATTTACATCCACAACAGAGACGATAAAAACTGGAATGAAATACCCACACATATCATCGGTGAGAAATGCCAAAACAGAAATGGAGGAAAATTCTGCATGATGTGACAATAAAAGTTAAAAACACATGAGAGGTAACTTCCATGCCTACCATTTGATCATTATCTTTTTATTGATTTCAATCATATGAGACATTCAATGGTCTGTAATATGAATTAGGATCTAAAGCAAGTTGCACTGAAAACTGAAAAATGTCATAAAATGAAACATAATCTGTTGGATATTGATCTTGCACCACATGATAATCAATTCTCACCCATAATAAAAAATATGTGTACAGTGTATTTGAATATCGGAGGCTTGCATGGCTGACGATAAAAGATCATAAAGATCAGGAGCCACAGGCAAAAAAAAGTTAAGATGTGGATATCATTATCACTATTAGTACTTTAAACTAAACACCACATGACAATGCTAAAATAAAAGTAATATTTGGGGGGAAAAGGGAGGGAGGAGGGGGAGGGAAGAGAAGAACAAATATTTATATTAATAGTAAAGTTTTATTTTTGGCCAGATATAATACTGAGAGGATGTAGAAAAAGTGAGATCATAATATAATTGTTTTGAGAATTGCACCCCAAAGATGGCAATATATTTCCATGGCAACTGGCACTGCCATTAAAGAATTGGAACAACGCTCCTAAAGCTAAATACAGTCAATTTTAGTGTAGAAAACTTAAACTGAATTTGTAAAAAAAAAAATAACCCCAAAAAACAATTCCTATTTTTTATACCTCAAAACAGCTAGTGCTACTTTTTGGCATAACGTCTTGAACACTGCAGTGAATTTTACATAAAATTACCTCATCATCTGATATGCCTTCCTCGTCATCAGAATCATCCCAATCTTTTCGTCGTTTTTTAGATTTTGTTGATTTTCTGCGCACATTTCCATGCTTGCACCCTGGGCAGGCCTTGACAAAAGCATCAACATCTGATAGCATCTCCTTCCATACAACAAGTCGATGTTCCAGCTCATCCAGCATTTTACTTTTGGCCAGATGCTCCTCTGAGAAACAAATATCAGTGACATAAAATAGACATAAAATAATCTTTAATCTCTCCTCTGAAAAAAGTATGTGATGACAGATATGTCCGTTTTCCATTATGAATAATTATAATCCAAGTAAAACAACTCAAAGGGAAGCCATCAGAGGACATAAAATAGGTTGCTCTTTCATTTGAAATAATTTATGATCGACAATTGCGAAAAAAAAAGAGCAAGACAAAAATGACAAAACTCTTGGAGTCTTCAGTGAGCCCAATATATATATATATTCTTTTTTTTTTTTTAATTAAAGTGGGATCAAAAGTCATAAAAAAGCAAAAAGAAAACCAAAACAAAACAAACATAAAAACCAAACAACAAAACATATCTAACCAAGGGAGGGGGGGGGGGGGGGGGGGGGGGGGGGGGGGGGGGGGGGGGGGGGGGGGG
>JBCJKE010183117.1:0-17183 GCA_039654525.1 Melibe bucephala
ATTATGTCACCCATGGACGACCTCAAGAATTAAAGACTAGTCTCCAATCTTCCATCTTTGTCCAAGATCATCCAAAACATCGTCAATAAATGTCTTATACAATACATTAATGACAACAAAATGTCAAGGTGTTTCAAGTCAGCATACGAGAAATACCACAGTACAGAGACAGCTTTGTTGGGGTATACAATAACATCATGAGGCTGACGGACAAAAAATCATGTGACATTATTTTGCTGGACCTCAGCACTGCCTTTAACACAATTGATCATTCTTAGAGGGCGGGCTGATAATAAAATTCCATTCAACAAGAACTCAAAACATTTTCCTTGCATAAACTTTAACTCCACACAGTTTGTTTGTATGATGTCATTTGTGGGGACAATTCAGTAACGTCAAAAAACAAGTAAGTCACTTCGGTACATGGGTACATGAGAAAATGTCGACTTCGAATGAGCTCCTCGTCAAACAGTACTCTGTTGTTGAATTTCTCACAGCTGAAGGATGCTCTGCAGCAAACATCCTTGAAAGAATGAACTTTGTTAATGACAATATGTGTATTTATGATAAAGCGGTTTGAAAATAGGTAGACAGGACCCCACAGAGGCAAGTGTTCATTATTGCAAGAGTCCACGTAGGCCACTTTCTGCATCCAATACAAATCATCAAGAAGCAGTTGATTGTATGATTAGGGCAAACAAAGAGAAATTCCTAATGAAGTTGGAATTTCAAAAGAATGGGTGCACCATATATGACATCTTTCTTAGGCTACCAAAAAGTCTCTGCATATTAGATCACGTGAGAATTGACTATAGAAATCAAAGTGCAGAGAAAAGAAATTTGCAAGCTCTCAAAGTTAGACTGGGACAGGTATGACTTTGTGGAGACTCAATACTGCTACATGACAATGCATGCCCACACACTAGAACTCAAGATGCCTTAATGTGGTAGAAACTCCCAACATTACTGCACCCTGTATAAAATCTGGTACAACCAGAACACTGAACATTTTGAACATTGAGATAAATTAGACAGAGATAATAATATGAAATTTCAACATTATATGCATTGAGTGACAAAACGGAATACGAACTTTATCACACACACTAACTCAATTTGCCGATTTTACAAAATACACCTATATGTCTGCATTGCTTAAGGGTTTATAACAAACATGGGCTCAATACATGAGCGCTTCTTTGAGGCAGTATTATGTGTTTTCCTTTAAAAAGCAAATCAAACATTTTTTCATCCTTTTTCACCCTGTTTCCCAAACAAAGATAAGTCCTCTTAAAAAAAAAAAAAAAAAAAAAAAGCACACAACTACACAGAGCTACTTCATCTTGCAATGCATGAGCTGCTTCACAAAGGATTCCCTCAAAACTCCAAACAACATAAAGGAGCAACAGCCATTTTCCAGGCACACCACTCTAGCATACTGACAACATCTTCCAGTTGCCTGAAGTCTGGAACCTATTTTACAACT
This sequence comes from Melibe bucephala, assembly GCA_039654525.1. Taxonomy (NCBI): domain Eukaryota; kingdom Metazoa; phylum Mollusca; class Gastropoda; order Nudibranchia; family Dendronotidae; genus Melibe; species Melibe bucephala. Next base: position 1,487 of record JBCJKE010183117.1, read on the forward strand.
AATTAATGGATACCAAGAGCTTTTTCTAAGGACAACATTATTCCCTGTCAATGGGAGTAGGACATGGGACCTCAATGTATGCAGTCTGAGCATCTAACAGCTAGGCAGGCATCATCCTCATCATCATCATCATCACCAGCCTGTGCGTGTTCGCATGTTGCCGATCAATCTTCTCCATTATGGTCTTTCATCAGCTATTGTTGTAAATGCAGAATTGGTGGTGATGCTGCTGGAACTTTGACCCAAAGAAGTCAGGAAAGTTATACGCAGTCTTCCATATCCATTTTCTACCTTCTATGTACCCACTAATAACTATATTTTCTAGTCCTTTTTTTGTCTAATCCTTTTAGGTAAGTACACAATTTAAAACATATAGAATATAGGATCTTGCTGCCCAGTTGAGGATAAATGAATTCTCTGTGGAACAAGGTGAGCATCTCACCTGCTCCGCCTGGCTTGAAGGACACGCTGATTCGAGCCTGGGAAAGCTGGGAATGCAAACCACTGCAGGCAGCTGTCGACACAGCAGAGGAAAGGTCAAATGCTTCCAGGATCAACGAGAAGTTTTTATTTGCCATCCAAGAAATGAGGGTAGGACTGAAAGAAAGGACACAAAACAAAACTCATTACCAAAAGAAAGACTGTAAAGTTATCTGCCCCTCCCCATTCCTGGCCTCTCTTTATGGTTTCTTTCTGCAAGATGATCTTATTGGCCCCTATCTGTATGTCTAAGCCATTTCCTGAAGACTTCGAAACCTGGAATTGGCTGGTTTGGGCCCAACACCATTGACAACTTTTATTATTTTAGAGCTAGAAATAGAATGAGATCTAAGCTCGTTGATGTTGGCTATAATTGGACTTTAAAATTCATAGTAATTATATTCATAAAGGAATGTGATTTGATCACCTTGGCACTTTGGTTGACTTCGTCCTTCTCAGCATCATTGGGCGCTGACCACGTCTCAAGGAATGTTGCTGTTGCTGCTGTTGTAGATCAGGCATGTCCTGGTCTGGGAGGGGATGGTGTTGGAATCGGAATATGTTGTAAAACACAGAGAGCCAGTACTGAACCTCCTCATGGTGGTAGTGGAAAAACCCGGATGACACTGAGAGCATAGTCTCCAAGGAATCTCTGAGAACCTGTGAACATGGATTGAATAGCGTAATGACGTTGTTGATAACGTACAATGACAACTTAGATGGCATGTAAATGTGATGTTCAATAAGTCTTTACCCTGACTTTGAAGGAAGACACAAAAATAAGAGTGGCTTCCATCAAAAGCATCCTGCATGACTACCTTCATGTGTCCAGAGTATCAGTAAAGTGGGTTCCTGGGCACATCTAAAAGAGCAAAGAGCTGACTGCCGTAGAGAACCATTGGATGGAATTAGTAACTGAAGATGCCTATTTTTTTACCCTATAGAACTGTGACAATGGATGAAACATGGGTCTGTCATTTCAATCCTGAGACAAAATCTTCATCAGTGCAAAAATGGAAAACCCCTACATCACCTCCATCAAAGATGCTCAGGAAGCAACTCTCGAATGGAAAGGTCGTAATGCCCTATTTTGCTGTAGGACAATGCTCCGACACACAAAGGTGATATAAAGTGCATAGCAATGTGGTTATGAAATTCTCCCATATCTATCATATTCATCAGATTTAGAACCCACTGGCATTTTCTATTTCCCCGATCTGGAAAGAAAACAAAAAGTGGCTGCATTGAAACAGCAATCAAGTTGTAAATGCAGTGGAGGATTGGTTTGCGTGTCATTGGAGATCTGTAAACACTCAAGGACATTTGAAGATCAAAGAAAGAGAGCAGAAGTCAGTCTCCACAGTATCTATGAAAAGAAATAGCATTGGTAAAGTTCAACTGTCTAGCTTTCTTTTTTTATTTATGGTAAAGACTTATTGAATGTCCCTCATATTTGATTATCATTGCATTTTTCACTTACTAATTTTTGTATTTGTATTTTTTGTCTCAGCTCTCTATCCTTGATTTTCATCTCTTTCAATGACAAGTTTTTCTTATATTGGCTGTTTGTGGTTTAGAGAACATTTGGTCCTGAAATTGTGAGGTCTTTTCTTTATGTAGAATCTATCCTTTGGTCATTGTTATCTTTTCACTGACATTTATGACATATTGTTGTATAGACAAATGGTTAAGGAAGATGGAGTAGCTTTGGGATCAAGGGTAATAACTCACTAGAGTACATTCCTTCCTCAAAATAGAATAAAAACAGAATACGGAAATGTTATATTTTCATCATTACTGTTTGCATTCTACTCTTGTCAAAGTAGAGCATAAACACTGCACCATTTAATCTTCAAAAGCAAAACACAGTTGAAAGCATTCATATTGGTGTATTTCAAAGGACACCTTTTAAAAAAGAAAGGAAATAGGAAGCCTTACCTTTCCTTTCAATATGACTTTAGTCATACCGGCAAACCTGGCTTGCATTGAGCAAGTATTGAAATCTGTTGAAACACAATTCAACTTGTTAAAAAAAAAAAATTAATAATAATTACATTTTTAGAGTGCCCAAAACTCTTCTAATATAAATCTATCTTTTCTTTTCTTTTTTTTTTTTCTTTCTATACTTCTATGAGTTTAATGAAAATAGGCCTTCCTAACACTCTCTTACCACAGTTTCCTTCTCTAAAGTTTGAAAAAAGGATATCAATCGTTGTTTTTTTTTTTATGTTTTGTTGGGTTTTTTTTTGGTTTACTTGTGAGCATTTGAAAGCTGCACTATTTTAGTTTTTAGATTTCTTGTTTTCTTTAAAACCTTTACAAACAATTTCAACAAAAAGAATCTCACACAAAAAGTACCTTCTAAATAGACATTGTAATTCATGTCCGTTGCTCTCCAAAATGACTGGTTATAGAATCCAAGATGAAACAATTTGAGGGATATTGAAAGACTCCTGAATTTGAATGAAAACACATAGAAATGGATCAATGCTGGTAAATATTAGGGGATGGGGTTGGGGTGGTTTCTGGAATCTATGAAATACATTAAATATTCTTTCTTTCTTTGGACAACAAATAATTTTCACCAAAGTTAAATGTTTCTTGATGGACACATAATCTATCTCTCTAGCTGATAAACCACCACACTGAATCAAAATTAATTGAACATTTTTATGTTCTTGCTCATTCAGCAATAAACACATTTCAAGTCAAATTCATTTCAATATACTTTTTTTTTGATAACTGTGACCAGAAGCAAAGTATTATTTATTAATGACTAATCAAGTTCTCAAAAATAGTTAATAGTTATTTATATGGCCCATTTTTCTCATAGAGCTGAAAGCACCTCACAGTTACATGTTAACATATACATATATATTACTTTAGAAATTAAAATGAGAATTACACAACATTGAAAAAAAATATTATTACACATAAGAAACAAATATCGTCATTTTTGTGCCTTTGGAGATAAGAGTATAATATCTTAGTGTTTTAGTAATTACTTCCCTTGATACAATAAACGGGGCCTCCAGTAGCAAGTATCCATGTTTTATGTATTACTCCAAAATTTTTGTAGTTGTTAAACATATATTTTTTTTAAGTTTTTCATGAAAGCCAACTGAGATCATGAATATTAGACTAGTTGTTTTCTTAGTATCAAATGCACCGATAACTGAAAATTACCTTTGTTTTGTCTCTCTTACAATCTTGACATCTAAGTCAGATATATCAAAACTGACATCTTGCTGGTGAAAAAAATGCAACATAAAGCCTTGAATTAATTCCAAAAGGTTGGGTGATTCAAATACCAAATATTCAAAGTAAGTAATAGATATACTTGCAATTCATTGAATAAATATTTTGAGGTGTAATTCAGAATCCTTCAATGTCGTGTTTGAAATTGATAAAATGGCATGACATAATGAGTAGAACAAGGCAAGAAACCAAAAGGCATACCCTGTAGAAAGTGAGAGGAAGATATAGAAGAGGTTTTAAAGAAAAGAAATGTATCCCTTTCAGAAGGAAACAATGAAGATCATGACAGGGAAGGCTGGAAGAAGATCATTTCAGGAACTTAAATGTCGTACACCATAATGTAAAATGGATATTGAAAAAGAAAGAAAGAAAGAAAGATAAAGAGAAAAAAAATGTTTGTTTAGTGAAGAAAGGTCAGTATACTATTAAAAAAAAAAAATCTTACAAACTTTTCAAAACATTAATTACTTTGAGGAAAAAGCATGAAAACAGGAGAGATCAGAATGGATCTTGCAGATGTGTGACCCTTTCACCCCACAATTCCTTGAAGTCACAAATGATTATACAAATATGTATGTATTAAACACTATGAAACCCTTTCAACCGTAAGTCTCAGAAAAGATCACCATGGATGTACACACATGAATGAAGCAGTGAGTAGACCCTTTTAAACTGTAATTCGAAAGAGAGATCACAATTGATTGTACAGATATGTATGAATGAAATAAATGATTTTTTCAACCTGTAATTCACGAGAGAGAGAGATCACAATTGATTGTACAGATAAGTATGAATGAAATAATAAATGATTCTTTCAACCCCTAATCATGAAGCAGTCGATGATCCTTTATACCTATGATTCAAACAAATCAAGACTGATCACAGAACACCTTATCTCATAATCATGACATATCCCAGAAACTGAAGGCTACAGTTTAGGGTGAAACTGAGATTTTGTGCCAAATATATCTTTCTTACATGTGATGACACAAAACACAAAGATTGGTGAAGAAATGTAAGTGTACAACTAAAAAAAATTATAAAAAAATCTCTTACCAACTTTTCAAACATTTTCAACTTTGACACTGTAGTATCATTTGGCCAGTGAACAAAAGTTCTGCCTTCCTCTTCATCCTCCTGTCCTTGGGTAAACAAACTTAGATCCGGGCTCTCATTTAAGAAAACATTCTCTTCAATTTTGCCATCTGAGTGGGCTCCTAGGTTCACATTTTGTAAACTTTGTAAAAAGCCTATTTTTGGACAGAAGGAAACAAAAATTATCAAAGAATGTGAATGTCAGCACTACACACAGTTAATTCATCGAAGTGCTGGTGGAAACAAATAGCTTTAATATGATTTAATGATAGAATTATAATTACATGTATAGAGAAAACGTCTCAATTCAATTCATACAACAGTTTTCACTAGAGTGCCAGGTGGTCAGAAAGCAGCCTAACTGGGCACTGAGACAGAGCGGGCAGTTAGGCGGAGCAGGCACTAAGGCGATATCAACCCTTTGCTTGCAAGAGCTCTGATTTTTGTTCACCTTTAATTTACAGAGTTTTTTTTATCTCTTTGAAGTTTATGGCACATCTTGAAATTTGATTGTCATATATGTGGATGAAGACCATCTTGCTAAGTTTTTTAATAGCTTTTAAGTTTACAAGCCATGACTGACAACATGCCAATAAACCAAGCACTAAGACAGCAGATGGCTCTCAAAAGCAGGCACTCAGAGTGACGATTCTGATAGCAAAAAATCGGTTTCAACAAAATAGCAGGCACTTAAGCAAAAACGGGTGTTCAGCTGGAAGGCACTCTCGTAAAAACTACTGTATTTTCAGTGAATGAACTGACTGATTTAGGTGGAATAAGATTTCAAATAACTTTTTTTTAAAGATGAACAATGATAACATGTCAAAATGTTGTGTAACAATAAATAGATCTACAAGTGCCAACAAATCAATGCTCTGCTTGTTCTACATTATATGCTTCACTTGTCTTACTATTCTCTGCTTTTCTCCTCTCTCATTTGCCACTCTATCATACACTCACATCCCTCATCCTAGAAACCCCTGGCTATTCCCAATTCATTCTAGGACCCTCCACAAAACACAAGACATGTCACATTATCATACTTATTCTAGAAACTGAGATCAACTAAACACATACAGACATATATATACACCTACAATCGCTTTTCATTTCCATATTTCAATACACAGACGATCAAAATCTCCCGCTCTCACTCCTAGTCACTGCAATGTGCAAGAGGTGAGCGATAATTGACTTCACCGACATGATATACATACCGCCAATCAACCTAGTAGGAAAAAGCAATAGCTCATCCTTACTATACCCCCTTTGCCCTTGGGATAGCATAAGTTTATTACAGTGAACAAAAGTATTATTTCACATATAAAGCATAATCTTTCTCAATTATGGATTTTGAGTGTCAAAGGATATGATTGTTCAAAACCAGATTCTCAAAATTATGATAGAAGATTTGAAAATCTGTAACTATGCAACATACATTTACATCATCTTTAACTGCAACAACAAAAAAATCCCCTAGAAATCTTAGCCAAGAATTCATTTTTATAAATTAAGGAGTGTTTAACTTTTATAATTGCTAAAACTTATTTTCAAAAGTATCAAAGCTTTTTGGTTCAAGAGCTCATTTCTAGACAAAAGTCAAAAGACATGCTCAGATATAGATGCAATACACATTCTCAGCTGTTTCATTTTGTAAATCAAATTATAAAAGAATATGCTACAAAAATAAGTAACTGACCTTCTGTTATCATCATCTGTGGCTTTGTCATGGTTGTCTTCAGGACCTTAAAGAGACATTATGACAATTTTAAGCAGAAAAATAAAAAGGAGAATGAAAGAAAAACTGAAATCTTTAAACTCTGCTCTTCATTATATTTGAATTTCAAATTACATTGAATAGTTAATATTGTCTCTCATTTCAAATAATAATAATAATAATAATAATAATAATAATAATAATAATAATAATAATAATAATAATAATATAATAATAATAATAACAACAACAACAACTATAATAATAATATAATTATAATCATAATAAGAATAACTGTAACCATAATAATAGTAGAACTGCCCCTATTACTATCAAAATCACTACCACATGTATTAATAAAGATAGTCTGTAAAGATAAGAAATGTTGGGGTTTTTTTTAATGCTTTCAAAAAGATATCAAGACCACCAGCATTACTAAAAAACAAATGATTAAAGCAAGGGTTGTGTATTATGGTCCAATCAGAAGGGAAAATATACAGATGGATGGGTGGAAATAAAGGTTCAGGAAGATGTGAATGTGTGGCTAAATAGCATATAATGAATAGGACAAACATGAAGAACAAGTGGATATGGTTGATGTGCAGAAAAATGAAAAAAAAATAAAGAGAACTTGTCTGTGAGCTGGAAACATCAGAAGCTATAAAATTTGTTTTTAAGTGATTTCATACACTGTGGGACAAACATTACAAGTTTGAAATCAAACTCACAACAGGTTTAGCTGGATCCTCTTTGTCCACTTTAGCTTCTATTTTTGTGGTGAAGGAGAATTCAGCCAAACAATTTTGGGGCTCTCTATTCTCCTGGAGTTTAAATAAAAACACATGTTTATAAGAAATTTTCATATCCAATTATTAAGAAATATCAGAAGTGCAAATTAAAAACAAAGCTTTGCCCTAGAGCAAACAATTATTACATTTTATAGGACATTTAAGAATTCAGCTCCTTTCTTCAGTCAATATACCACTGATGATTGCTCCTTATCAGAATGTAGATTTTTTTTTAAATGAATTTTATTTTGGAAACAAAGAAATGGGAAAGTAGTAAATCTCACATTGTTTCACATTCTTCTTTCTAGCATCTGTAATCCAACCCTTTTCATATAAAAAACATACATGAATTAATTGAGGACTTTTTTAGATCATGTAAGAGTTGCAAGCAAGAACAAAATTGCAACCAACCTCATTTTCAGGAGAGCTCCGGAGAGCTTTACAACCCAAATTTGTGATATTTCCACAAAGTTCATATCTGAAAATTTATTTCAAAAAGCATTTCCTTTAGAATTTCAGAGACACCATTTAAGCATTTTTAATGCTATATTCAAAGTCCAGTTATTAAATTTATAAAATAGACATTATCATATATGTGTATGTATGGGTGGATGGGTTTATGTGCATTTGTGTACATACATAAATTTCATATCAAATAAAAAACCAAATAAAAAACAACAAAACAGGGGATGTAAGCATAGGTGACAACTTTCATGTGAATTTATTTCATAAATATTCCTAATTGCCCTTCTTCTCTTGAGCTTTTCAAGTTCAATGAAAGAGAACAAACAATAAATAAATAAGCAAAAAATCAATACAAAATTAACAAACCAAAAACAGAAAACAAAAAAAGAGAGAGAGAAGAGGTCACCTGTCATATGCAACTGTAACATCAAAGGATATTTCAGGACTTGAAAAATGAATAAGGCAGTCTGGTATCATTGCCTTCAACAACATAACAGTAATGTTGTTTATGCGAAGCCCACCATACTGCAAGAACAAAGACATATTTATGTTCAAAAATACAAGCTAACAACTGTTGCATAATTTTATCAAAAACATTGTTTTCCTTTTAGGAAAATACCTTTCATTGTTGAGTCCCTATAGAGCACAATGAGAATTAAAAAACAAATTTAAATAAATTATTTTGTTCACATAAATAGAGGACTGACAATTAACCTGTGTGGTTTTGTTCTTTGTGCAAAAGGAAAAGAACTAAAAACCTTTTTAAATTGTCTATAATGAAAAAAAAATATATATAAATTATATATAAATATAGTGTAAATGAATAATGAGGAAATGACTTCAAAACTGTCTTTGAATTACAATGGAAACTGAAAAAATAAAAAAGCTCACAGATGCAAAATGTAGAATTCTCTTTAAGACTCCTGAGACTGGTTGTTTCTTTTTTGAACTAGGTCTTGTCCCCTGACCTCCATTTTCTGTCTGTCTGCTCACATCCACCTGAATCCTCATGTCTTCCATGCAAACAACCAGAGGCTTCCTGGAAAATCATCAACTTAGACGTGTTACTCAATTCAAAATAAATATAGGATAAGATGAACTTAGAGATTCATAACCTGGCATCAAATGAAGCACTGACTGATCATGTGATTTATTAGTCTGTAAATGAAAAAGACAAGGGAAGTGGGAAAGAATACCAAATCAAAATGAGCCTTAAAAGAATTTACAGTAATTTGTAAAATACCTCATTAAACATTCAATATACAACATGAAGCTCAGATATCTACACTACTGATACATGTAGTATTAAATGTGTACATACATCAACATATTGCAAAAAACCAAAAGAATTTATTAGTAACGTTCATAAAGAGTTGATTTTTATTCTTTATAAAATTCACCTGACTTCAGGATTGAAGAAGGAACTTGACAGCCAAATTTTCTCAACTTCCTGTAGATATCATGAAGAGTGAAAAGGTTACTTTCAACATAATTTCAAAACCAAAATGACAACATAATTAAAGAGGGATAAAAGGCAAACAAACAACCCGCTTGAAAACTTAACTTACCACATGTACAGTGACATTTTGCTCCAACGTCATCTGAACTTTGCTGAAGTTGAGCAGTCCAACCTTACCAAACCTGAGTGTAATGTCTAGGTATTTCTTAAGGAGTCTCTGAATGATAAAGGCAACCACCCTTTGGAAGAAACAAATAAAACAAAAGAAAAAGTAAGAGGTAGGTATTAGATTTAGTGTGTCCCTCAATGAAAAGAGGAGGAAAGGAAGAAAGGAAAAAGGAAGGAAAGTAGAAAAAATATAGGAAGGAAGAAAAAAGAAAGAAAGAACAGAAAGAAAGAATACAAGGAAAGGAAAATAAAAGGGAAGAGACAGATAAAAGCATACAAAGCAGTTAACCAATACCAAATGATTTTCAAGTGTTGAACATATCTTTTAATCAACATCATCTAGTTCATTTAAACAGACAAATTGCAGGTATCATCTGTTTAATTTATAACTTCTTGATGAGTAGATAGGGTGAGATAATTAAAAAAAGCAGAAAGAAGAGAAATTAACATTATATAGGGGTCTATAGTATGTGCTGGATTGATGTTGATTATTAGTAAAAGTAATGAGAGCACTAAGCTACATTCGGCCTGATATGCAAATGTTCAAAGGTTGGTCTAATTTGTGGAATAATTTTTATGAGAATGAGCTTTACAAGACATTACATAATATTTGAGGCCAGGCAAAAGGCTATAATAATTTATTCTTCTTTCTTCATAGAGGAACAATATGAGATGGTTTCCAGATACAGGGAATAAATGTGGATGATAAGGACATATATTAAAAATATAGTCAGTACATATAAAAAAGAGAAAATTGTCCTATTTTGGTCATCTCAAAAGACACCAAAGTCTAGAAAAAACAATATTTGAAGGGAAAATGCCAAACTCCAGAGGAAGAGGAAAAGGCAGAAGAAGATGGAGTAACGATGTTGAGAGAGACTTGGAAGTAGACCTCAAAACAGCTGGGGATATGGCACTGGATAGAGACCTGTACAGAGAAGCTGTCATGAAGGCAACATTCCGGAAGGAACATGCCAGTTAGAGAGAGAGAGAGCCACTCCACCCATATTTTCAGTAAGATCTAAGTACCTATTGACCAATTCATGTCTGTTTTATGACCATTACAGTTAAAACAGGCCAAAAGTTTAATAAAATCATCTTATCCAAAATTACAATTCAGTCTGCTGTTTCATCTGTATGAAATCGATCACATTTTTCATTTCCTTCCATATTTCTTTATGTTACCATAATCAAACGGTTTCAATTTTCTCATGTTGATTCTTTTTGAACTTTTCTATTTCTTCCTCCACTTCTTTTTGTGCTTCTGTTTTTCTCTGTCCAGTTTAATAAATGCTTTTTTTTTCCTTTAACTTTTTTTTTACCCATTTACCCCCAAAACCTCTTATTATTTGGATAGACAACTATTTCTCTTTTTTTTTTCTACATATTTTCCTCTCAGAATTGGAGATACTTGTTATACATTTATGTTTTCACTTGTATCTATAAAAACATCCCCACCTGTGCACCCAAACCCACATTTCCTCACTCCAGACATTAAGATTCTCTTGAATAGGCTAATTTGTTTATAATAGATTCCTATGAAAGAAGGAGGTGGACCACGCTATGGTCTGAGTAACCAAATGGTGGCCAAGCAAATAATTTATAGTACAGGCATTTTTAACATTGCATTAAAACAGATCAAAGATTTGTTATCTCAAGCGTTGCAAGAAATATAGTGATGGAAACCTAGTGATGGGTCAAGAAAACAATTTCATTAAAATCTCTAGTCACAGTACAAATGCAATCTGGTGATGCATCTAGATGTAAATTTATTTGACTTGACTTCCATTTGTTATGTATTGAAGAGTAAAATTGAATAAAGTTGATGTATGTACTATTTCAGTATCAACTGCCAACTTCTAACATCCATGAACAAAAGAAAGTTAAAGTATGTAGGCCATGCAAATAGGAATAGCAAAACAACTCTTATGACATCAGTGCTGCAAGGGAAAGAAGATGCCCCAAGAAGAAGAGGCAGACCAATAACCCTCATTGACAACATCAAAGAGATCAGCGGCTTGAGGATGTGTGAAACAGAAAAGCAGAGACAGAGCTGTGTGGAGGCAAGTAGCAAGGACATCGAGTGCAGCAGCAAACATCAACCCTGAAGATGCTGAAAGGTGAAGGTGAAGTACTATTTTATATTTAATTATAATATAATTTGATGACCAATGTAGTCAAACATTCCAAAGGTATTACTTTGTGAAAGTTGTGTATTACTTTTGTACAAGTGGCAATAAACTTAAATTTTTTGATAGAAAAAAAAAGGTAATGAAATGTGGTTGAACAGAAATTATATATATATATATTTAAAACTAAATTGTAATTTTCTCAATTTTTTTAATCCAAGCATCAGGAGTAAAACAGTGATAAAACACTCAGCAAAACAAAGATGTTACAATGATGGGCAAAAAAATTAAAATACAATACACTTTCGTTCTGTTTCAGTTTAGCATAAAAAGTAATTTTTCACTTGACACTTAATATTTACAGGAAGTGAAAAAATTAGTTTTTAGTTTATATTATATGTATTGCACTTAATCAGCAGCATAACGTTCCGTCTTGTGGCATTGTGTTCAGTGTTGCTGTTGACTAGGGACCACTTGTAAAGCGCTCTGAGCACATTTAGTGCATATTGCGCTATATAAAAGCTCCAGTTGTTGTTTTTTTAATTGACCGAATCTAATTCAATGCTTTCAAAAATTTATCAAGAAAAGCACTAGTAAAGATTATATTCATTTTCTGTGACAGTCAAAATTCTATGAAGCAGCCGATTCACTTTTGTAGGCCAATGTTACCCTTACAGAAACGTTCATTACATCAAGTCGAGATCTCTCCATATATCTATATAATCTATAACATAACTGGACAGTGGTCGGTAAACTCCCCCTACAAAATTAAGTAGCCGTCAGATCTCCGCCAAAGTTTTCATTTGTTTTTCTCTTGTCAAGCAACTGAAGTTTCAATTTTATTAAAATCGAGAAAGGGGTAAATAAAGCAAGCATGTATTAAGTAGGTTTTTTTTTTCTTTTTGTTTTTCATGTAATTCTTGAGATATTGGAAAAACTCCCCGTCTGTGAGGCTAACGGACAGTACCAATCGATCAGCTGACTGCCTGATAGTGATAGGCATCATCAATAACAAGGTTGTGAAGTGTAAGGTAAACAAGTGGAAATGATGAAAATAATATGGCATTTTAGCTATGTACCTGCTCAGGATCCAGAACCCGACAGCAATGTAGAGTAAGGACCAGAAAAATTGAGCCATTATGATTTTCTGTTCTGATTTCTCAAAATGTGTAAAAAATATCACCGTTCAATGATTCTTCCAATTTATTTCACGACCCGGTGACGGGCGGCCCTAGCGAGCCGCCATCTGGAGACAATCCTAATCTGGGTCAATGTGCATGTGACTGGAATTGACCAATCACCGTGAATTTCCCTTACCGCCTTGTTGTTCCCATCCAGTCGCCATTATTGCCTACCGTCAGCCATATTATGTGAAGTATTTGATAATGTGAGACTATTTTCACAAACCTCAACCGTGTTTAATTACTTTCTTCCATTGGATATATCCCACGTTTTTGTTAATATGGAGTGACCATGAGTCACCCTAATCCAACTGGAAACGGCTGCTCTTTGGAGGATTGCCTCACAAATCTCTTCGCCCTGGTAAGAAGACGCGGTTTGTGATTTTTTAAAGAAAAATCATGGATAATTGCACTTTTCAACATTCATCGTTTTATCTCTTGTTGAAATAAAGCAGATAATACTGGGTGAATGAAGAATTATTGTCCAAAAAGGCATTTCATGATACGTTTCTTGGCGCTTTTTCTTTCTAAGTTTGAAAATGTGTAGAGATATCTTAGATTCTAGGCCCTATCGAAAATAAACGTGCTTGAATGTAAGGCTATTGATGAGTTTAGATTTTGTTTCCTTTCAAGAATCATTCAGTTCAGGTTTATTTTGACAAACCGAGATTAGGCAAGACAGATTGGCAGCAGTATGATCGAAGCTCATTGGTATGGCTAGGGTTGTGTCCTCCTTTTGAGGCTAATTATTTTAGACATTTGATGAGCCAGACTCAAGATGTGGATGGAATCGAGATTCTAGATTTAGAAGCCAAGCCTAATTGAAAGCCTCGTATTCCATGCTATTTTAGCAAAGGGGGCATGTCTTCATGGTACAAGCAAACTCAAAAATGTTCAATGTATATGAGGTCTCTCAAGATTTTTTAGAGATTTTCACATTATGTATTCTATTCTAGACTAGAATCTAGATCTTTAACTAGATCTAGTCTAGATCTAAGATTTATAATAAGAATTTATTTTAAAAGATCTCTAGATCTAGATCTAGACTAAGACTATAGATCTAGATCTAGTTGGAAGTCAAGCAGGTGCCTGCAGCCTTACGTGGGGTGAAAACGAAGAGTGAGAGTAATAGAGTTGTATGTCCTCCCAAATTTTCTCAGAGGTCTTGATCTAGATCTAGATCTAGATGTCTTCGTCTAGATTATTTAGATATATTGATCTAATCTCGACTTGAAACAATTTACTGATTGTGCTGTGGCTGCGTTGTTGAGGGTTATTCTAGAATCTAGAAGAGTCTTCTAGATCTAGATCCTAAATCTGGTTTTCTAGATGTAGATCTGGATTTATTGATTTAGAATGGATAGGATCACTCCACATGTCTGAGTCTATGACTGTCTTTTAGTCAGTGCACCTTAGTGATCCATCCAATGAAGGAATACGGTTACTAATCCTTGGTCTTTAACATAAATTTTTAACGCTTCAGCCGTAGACATATTTATTTTTACAGTAAACATATTTTGTATGCCATCACAGTATTAAATCACCCGTCAGTTGCTGGTGCAGTGTTTAAAGAAGTGCCCGGGTTATAGACTTCCTCCCTTTAGGGCCCATAGATCTAGATCCTCACTGGCAGGATGTTTTATGAAGCAGCTATCATTGTCTATTTTTAGGGCTAACAGTTTTAAATCTCTCTCCTAGACTTTAAGCTAGAAATGCAACCCACCTAATCAAAGAGCGAAGATGGTGGCTGGTTTCCCTCATTTTGCTATGATTCAAAGGCCATTTCTTGAAAGGGGATTGTTTTTAGACTGGAATAATGTTGGAAATTGGATTAATTAGGGATAATCGTGATTTTCCATACCAAATTAGTTTATTTTATCAGCATTGAATTGTGGAAAATGGCGTAAATTGTAGCATCTCTCCAGTGGTGCGTCGACTCGTGGGAGCTGTTATTTTATAGTACAACCACTCGAAGCAACCACTCTTTTCCAAGCAAAATTGTTTGTTTTACTTTACTTTATAATCCAAGGAGCCAATTTGCTTAAAAATAATAAAATTATTCTATGTTATCTTGGTTTGAAAGCTTGTTACACCATTTTAAAATTTAGAATGTTGCCTTTAGAATAGATCTAATATCGGTGTAGAGATCAAAGTCATATGAATATAGGCCTATTGTGTATGTGGTGCAATGCCATTACTTACCATCTAGGTCAGTTTTGTAGATCTTCCACATGAGACATATAATATATATTTGATTGTTTATTTTGGGGTTGTTTTTTTATAATCTTTAACTTAAGCGTCGGGCAGTGATTTGAGGAAATTTATCAGTTTTTCACTGTTTCTTTAAAAAGAGCTCAACAGGCTAATATCGATGGGAATATCAATTAACAGCTCTGGCAGTATCCTAAACCCAACTTTATCCCTATCCCCATCGAGATATAAAAGCTGGATCTTGTACTCAACTCCTGATCACACAAATACTCAACTTCCAATGCCCAGAGCTCTTTTGTCAATGAAAAATTTTATTGCGTTTCCTCCGTTTGTCTTTCACTATAATTGTATGCGATTGAATGTTAAAGGGGACGTTTTTAACACCTATTAAAATGTCTTTATGGAGTTGCATGTGTTGGCCTTGTAATACATGATACAAATCAGTATTAACTGATTATTATTTTTTATCGTATTAGTTTTTTTTTGGTAAAGACCATTTCAAGGCTGGACAATACATTCAAATAATATCAATAGCGATGATAGTAAGGATTGGAATATAGACATTTTTTTAATCTTTAAGTGGAATTTGCCATGATATGTTATTAACCCGTGTAGAGTTGACCTACTTTTGCCGTTGTTCTTAGACAATAGGGGGGTCTGCCGTGTGGCTTTGTTTCAAAACGAGGGGGTAGGTCTATGCAGCCATTGACAGGTGGAAAGGCATATCGACCCTATAGATCTAATAG
>JBCJKE010183229.1:0-10279 GCA_039654525.1 Melibe bucephala
TAGTCCCTAGCTTTGCTCGGGGTTTTAAAATATATATCCACAATCAATAGGCCTAAGCGAAGGATTTTTTTATTTGGCGGTGGGGAAGGGAGGATGAGGGGGTGTTAAACTAGAGTGTAAGGACATAGGCCTATATGATGTTGCAAAAGTTATGAATCTAATGACTGATTTGTATTCTAGAATCTAGATTAGATCTTATTTCGATATAGATCTAGATTTGATCTAGAATAAGAATCTACATAATGCAACGATTCTGTAGTCATAATCATAGGCTTAAAGTAGTTTGTTTATCTAGAATTTAGCTTTGCCTTAGAATGAAGCAATCTTTATCCTGGAACGAAATCCAGTTTCTGGATGGTCTTGTTCAGAATCATTACAAAGTGAGGGCCTAGATTTAGCTTTCTAAAGAGGTCTACTGTAACTGATGTTTGATGCGACTTATAGATAGATAGATCTAGATATTATCTATATTTAGAAATCTAGACCTAGAATATACATAGTCTAGACTCAGATAAAGATCTACATCTAATATAGATACTATCTAATCCAGATCAAGATTTAGAGCTACAAACCAGTAACAGTTAAGTTAAAGGCAAAGCAAAGTAAGGAAGAAGGCGAAGTGTCTAATTCCATAGACATGTGGATGTCGTTCTAAACGCATGGACTAAAATGGAGTTATCGTAGGTAACGAAAGAAGGAAAAAATAAAACAAATTATAACACATATGTAGATCATTATCGACTCTCAAACTACCCAAAATGATTGTAGTATGGCATTTCTGAGCCGTGTAATTGCCGATGGTAAATCGATGGTAAATTTTGTATAAGTAAAAGTCCGGATTATTTGATGATAAATTCACTAGTAAAGATCGGTTATTATATCAACGCAGGTCTTTTCGTCCTTTATCAGTAAGAGCATATTATTTGGAAAAAAGGATATTTTACATATGGAAAGTCAACAGACTTGAAAAAGTCCTTTACTTACTATATAGAAAAGCTGAATAGCTTTGGCCTTTTTTCCACGCTCTCTTATACTCGTATGAGATGAAAATCATACTCGGGACAGACGAAAATACTGTATGTACCTTGCAACAACTGATTTGTATCATTTCATTGTGATCCCACATTAAAGTAAAGGACAGCCCAATATGTTTACATCGGTTGTAAAATCTACTCAGTTGACTCGATGCGTTGTGTATGTCGTGTGAGATCGGACTGTGAGCGACGTGTATGTTGATGTACACAGGGTCACTGTGTTTTGGTTGCGTACTTGAAGGATGTATACTCAACCCACTTTTGATTATGAATCTTCCAGAATACGAAAGGAGTGGGAATATTCTAGAGTTAGTGTTTGTCTAATTAAGATGGCGTGAAAGAGTGGTGAAAGAGTTAGAATATTCTCGAGGTGGTTTTTATCAATATAAGATCTTGTGGAGAGTGTGAGGGGCGGTCAGTCGTTCAGTCAGTAAGAGAATGTTTAGTCTTGTCAACGAATGTAAATAAAGTATTGTGTTATTATATTATCCTTTACACCGTGTATTTATTATCATTAAACTTTGATTCAAGTTTTAAAATCAGTGAGTTGTTGGCCTATTTCTCTTATTGAACCCGTGACTCTGATGACAGTAAGAAGTATGTAAGAATTACCCGTATCAGGGGTAGTTCTTCAAACCTTTGTCTCACCTTCAAGTAGTGGCATACGTAAAATCAAATTCGTTTCGCATTGCATTTTCAACTATCTACAATTCGAGTGGTGTTTCGTATGGAAAGGGTAATCCGTGAGGGTACGATTTAGTGGAAGGTTTGATTTGTTGACATTTTCAGGAATCTTGTAGTTCACTTATTATTGAGAGCTTCACAATATTCCTTAAGAAGCGAATTGGTAGGATGCCAAAATACTAAATGTAGATTTTGGATATTTTTAATGCAGACTGCATGCTCCCCTCTACACACGCACACACTTAGGCACGTGACCAAAATGCATGACCCCACCTACCCAATCACTCACGTGACTAAACAGCATGGCGCCACCTATCCACTAACTCACGTGACTAGACTGCATGGCCCCACATACCTATCCACTCAACAGACTATACTTCATGGCCCCACCAATCCACTCCCTCACTCACGTGACTAGACTGCATGGCCCCACATACCTACCCACTCATTCACGTGACTAGACTGCATGGCCCCACATACCTACCCACTCACTCACGTGGCTAGACTGCATGGCCCCACATACCTACCCACTCACTCACGTGACTAGACTGCAATGTCCCGCATACCTACCCACTCACTCACGTGACTAGACTGCATGGCCCCACATACCTATCCACTCACTCACGTGACTAGACTGTATGGCCCCACATACCTATACACTCACTCACGTGACTAAACTGCATAGACTCACCCATCCACTCACTCACGTGACTGGTCCAACCATTTTCGTTAAGGCTAGCAATGTGGATGGAGATTAGAAGCAGGACCTCTCTAGGGCAAACCGTGGTCATGAATAACATCGAAAAGCCCCAAGTCTTAGGCTTGGCAAACAAGGGGGAAAGGGCCCAGAGTCACTTTCCCCCTTTTACACCCCCCCCCCTTTTTTTTCAAGCAAGTCACCACGCCCATCCCTGTCTCCACCCCCCCCCCCCCCCCCTAAGGAATTTTGGATAGCAAGAGGATTCGTTTTCCGGCCATGTCTTCCGGGTGGTGGCTAGAAACGTACAACTGGTAGTTCATTATTATGAACTTTTTGCACTCGATAACCCAGGTTTGCGACATCGCTTTCCTTGTTGGGGCCAGAAATCAATGTCTTAGAGGTGCAATTACTTTAAAGGAAAGGGAGAAAAGAGAGAAAAATGCTTGTGTAAAAATACCATCACGAAGAAGTAGGTGAGGGGGGTTGAAATTCAGACGTTAAACAATAAATCAATCCTCAGAAAGTCTTGAAACGATCAAAGTAGAAAACGTTCCTAATCTGGATGCATCAACGTGCTTGTGTGTAATATGTCCCCCTACGTAATTATTTACACACGCCAAAAAAAAAAAAAATACAGAATATAGTGACGGCAATTAAAACTCAAACACTCCCGGGATCGTTGCCGAGATCTTAGATTCTTGAAGGTTGTTTGTACCATAGATTTGAGGTTCTTCCAGCTCTAGTACACGGTTGTAAGAGACTAGAAGATCTCATTGATTATAAATATAAATGCTAAAATCATTTATCAAAATTCCTTTCATAATTTACAAAAATATCAACATGACCACCTTTAACGATGCGCCTCTTGTTATCCGAATTATTTCAAAACGGACGCATTGGCCTTGGTACAACACTGATGTCGTACAGGCCAAGTTAAAGGGGAATAAAGAAAAGCTGAACGAGGATGGCAGAAGACAGCCCTTGACACAGACAAGCGAGAATATCTGGCTATATGATCAAAACGGAAGAGAGTGCTCAAACAAGCAACAAAAGAGCAAAAAAAAAAAACCAACAAAAAAAAAACAAACAACAACAACAGCAACAATAACAAAACCCGACAAAAACAAAGACAAAAGAAAACAAAACAAAAAAAAACAAAAAACAAAAAAAAAAAACAACCCAAAAAACAAGACAAAGACAACTCAAAACAAAACAACACATTATTACTAGTTTCAACAATTAAATTTTTCTTCTTTATGCAAAATTATGTTTCATTCTTGCAATGCATTGCTCGAAAAAGGACAATGGCCATTCTCCCTACTGTACACCCAGACACTGAACTGCTTAGTATTCTCTTATCATGTTTTTATGTTGAAAACCGAAGCTATTAGAACAAAATCATGATTTGTATGTTGCCCCCAAAATTTCAGGTACATTTGTAGGTGACCCTTAAAATGAATTACAACACGTGCTCATTGAATGTCTTAAAACGTTTTGCAGAATCATCCCCTAAATCTTGTGAACTTGACCTTGTTTCCGGTGCTTTAACTCCATTGAAGAAATTGTCCCAACCTTAATGGAATTGCTTAATGAATCTTTGTTAAGTGTCTTAGTGTCACAATCTTTCAAGAACGCCCTACTTAAGTCTCTTTTGAAAACTTTTAGAAAAAACGGTTTTAAATAAATTGCTTCGTCACTGAAAGAAAAATAATCTTCTTGAGCTATTCCAATCTGCTTATCGTTCTGGTCCCCGCACAGGAACAGTTTTGCTTAACTGATTATTCCTCTGAACCTCAAAATATTTAGAGTATCATTGAAAGATCCGTGTCTTGTATTGCATCTGTAAAGTATTGGATGACTAAAAATCGTTTCGTATTGAATGAGGACTAAATTGAGATTCAATTTATATGCAAATTATAAAGGATCTGAAGCGCTACATACCTTTTTAAGCATAACTTTTAGAATTATACTTTCAAAACGTTTCATGATTATCGGATTAATGCTACTACTGGTGTTACATCATTCATACATTCAGGTTTGGACTTTTATAGTGGATGTTTTCAGCAGGTGCACACCTAATCGGAATCGGACGTTGAACCAGGGGCATATTGAAACAGTCCTAAAATAGAGCATGACTGTGTAGGGCACGATTTCAGAGGTTTTACCACAGATACTGTCGAGGTAGATATAGACTAGATATAATTACATTTATTACTAAGCCTTGTTTGACCTATGATTATTTTATGACACTACATTATATACAACTGTTTACAGCTAATTTTCCCTGAGGTCAGTACATTTCATTTTAAGGTCAGAGATGAGGAAAGCCTGCATAGAATCTGTTCAGTCCATCAACACATTGTGAAACATCTGGTTCATGTAAACATCGCTTCTGTGATGTTTAGCCAGTTACCATTTTAAAACTCGGCCCCGTTGTTCGTGTTCATAAAAGCTGAGTATTTTTGTCAACGCATCAAACAATAATTAGAATGCTAATATTTACATTTTTATGTTGAAGACTTGTATTTAAGTTTCTGTTTAAAATCGTTTGCATCTTTTCTGTACTTTAAATTGCATGGCAGTTTATTCCATAATCTTAAAATATCAGGGAAGCATGAATACAAATGGCCATCTACACTTGAATATGGTAAAATAAATGTTTGAACACTAGATGTCGTATTTGGAACTCCTAAAGTGGCAATACTGCTTGGTCATTTATTGCCTTGAAAAGAATGGTAACCTTATTTTTAGCTCTTTGTTATTTGAGAAGTATTTTGTTCATGTTTTTTCTTTTGTGTTACCTGATTTGTAGTTATGACTGTTGGTTACGAGTCTGGGTATACACTTTTGTACTATTTTCTCTATATCATTAGTTTGGTTTTGATAATGTGAATGCTATACACACACCGCGATTTTTTACGAATATTTTGTAGCTCATATTTTGAACATGTTGAAGACAATCATTGATATATCACGTTTTAAGAATGCTAGTGGGAATGTTTATTGTGGTTTGTTGTTTTAAGCTGTTTAATTATATATTTGACCTTGTTTTTATCTTATTCTCAAATGCTTGCTTCTTTAAATTAAAGATTTCTTTGGGGTCTTTTGTCACCCAGCCAAGGTTCATTGTTTTAAAAAAACATGTTACTCGTTTAGTGGGTATGATATTATTTTCTTTTAGAATCCTATTCTATATAATTTCCTATTTCGAATTGGATAGAAGCCACACGCCTTCACATCAGCTCAGCTAAGAGCTCTTATTTCTGTTTTCAGATCTAGATATCTTTTGTTTATATTTCCTATTCTAGTTTGTTTATTAGATTAGATTAATTGTTGTAATTTTTAATATTAATTGTTGTCTGATGAAGGGTTTAAACCCGAAAATTTACTGTTTTGTTTTGTCTTTCTAGTGGAGACTTTTTACTTCTCATCGTTGTTTATTAGCCAGCTACATTAATAACACACCTTTAGTTCTTCTGTAGCTTCGTGTTTCCATATGTAGATGTTACCCTAGGTTGGTTTCTGCATTTTAAAGTTCGCTTTCAACCGAAGATTCAGTAATATGTTATCATCTGAAACGCCCAGTGGTGATATGGTTCTGCTGGTAGTTGTACACTTGTTTCAAGTTACCGAAACATTGATCAATGGCATTATAAGTGAAGTGTCGGGCAGGTTACGAATTAGTGGTTTTGAGGACGAACTGCAGAAATTTCAACATGATGATAATCTGATGGAGTCTGGATGTTTTATCTCTTGGTCTTTTTGATGGGCCGCAGAGGGTGTTCGCTATAACTCTGGCATTGGCAGTTGGTGGGATGCAAGCAATGTTTATGATAACAGCGGAGAACTCTCGTGGGAGATAATAATATAGTCTTACACATACTGTCAAAAGTTCAATATCATTAGTGCACATTTTATTTTGAACATGGCTGTTATTATAATGTGCCCATAGGTTGTTAATATTACTACACACACCTCCACCCAATCGTTTGTCAACACAATTGATTCGATTGGATCTAATCACAAAGTAACCATCCACAGTATCATGACTCTCTGGGAAATAGTCATTCAATCACGTTTCTGTGAGACATAACAAAGAACGCTTTCGTTTATCATGGAGATATCATGTAAATACTTGGAGCTCATCGTCTCTTCTCTTCAGGGGAAATACTTTACCAAATACAATAATAAGAGCATGGATAGCTCCGTGGTTTTGGCTCACGATCAACAGGCCAAAGAGCACGGCTTCATTACCGGGTGTGAAGGCTTGAATTTTAAATCCATGTTTTTCGGCTTTTCCCCATCCCCTCGTCCTGTGGTCTAAAGGTGTGCCTAGTCCCATCGGAGATGGCTAATAAACTAGGATGCCCCATGTGCTTTTGCGTATGCCAAAGAACTACGGCGGTCAAAGTCGAAAACAGCAGGCTATATTGGCCGCCATCCTGGAAAAATTCAGTTCCTACCAAAAATCTTTTTCCGGTTTCATTAACCCCTACAATCTATTGCACCTCAAATTTATTGACTTTTCATTACTCTGAATTCAACCAGAAGAGGCAGAGATCAAATAATAAGACAGGCAGGCTGAGCATCCACACTTCTCTTGGAATATTAGCCCAGGCGTAGCAATTCGATTGCTACAAAATCGTCAGCATTGATCTAGAAGGCCTGAGAAACCCGACGATGAGCATAATTTTTCTATATTCTTCTATTGCAAAAAATAACTTAAGAAAAAACTGACAACTACTGAAATATGATTTATGGTAACAATGTTAATTGGATTTGTTAAGAATCTTAAATCTCCGATTTTATACTTTGGAAATTTTTTTGATATAGCGACCATACAGCGAAAACAATTTTGGAATGTGGACACGTTTTGCCTCGATGGACAGTCAGAAATTGACACATCATACATCCAGCTCCATAAATACGTTGGTTTAGAAAATTCCCATGGGGTTGAAAAGGTTAAAGGCTTTGTCTACTGATCTAGACACTAACTCCTCGATGCCTTTCTGTTTTAATGAGAACTGCCCAAGAAGCTCAAAATTGGTTTCATTTACGAGTCAAATTGAAATTCAAATATACATCATTCATCCCCTTGAGGAAATTTGAACACAGAAGTGTAAACTATAATTGTTTGAAAGACTATGATAATAAGGGGGAAGAGAGCGCAATAAAAGGCATACATTTAGAGAGACTGTAGTAGAAGTCGTGTAGATAAATTTTGGTATTTATACATTTGTTAAAAAGTTAAAAACAATTCAAAACGTACAATATAAAACCAACTATAATTATTAAATATAATGAACAATTTAAATACATATAATTCCTGCATATCTTAATTTTTAAAGAATACCAAAAGTTTATTTTACCATAACGTAATAAAATGTATTAGATAATAAAGCGATATCAAACATTTTTTTAATATAGAGAAAGATAGTCGACACGTAGGGTTTTCGGAACTTGAAGCGAGAGTAGTGTCCCCTGAAACTGATTGGTCACCTGGAGATTCTAAAGACTTATAATAAGGTACACCCAGTTCGTTCAGTTGATTAGCAATTTCATGACTCTGACGTCAAAGATAACGCGAAGATTGTGGCTATATATAAAATAAATGTCGACACCTGACCTTCCATGGTTATATTTGTTCACACTTTAATCATTCAAATACACCTGTAAGAACAGTTATGACGGCATCCCCTTCTTCTCACTGTCGACAACGGATGGACTGAAAGGTAATTAGATCTAGATCTAGAAAAGCATCACTAGTTTAGACTCTTTGGTTGATGGTATTAAAGGCAGATTTGTAACCAACAACGATAACTATACAGGTGGCACAAAAATAAATACGAAAGAATTACAGTGGATATACCTCAAAGAACAAACACCCACAAATAAGGTTACCATTTTTTTCAAATCAATTAGTAGTAAAACCGCAAACCGAAAAATTATCATACTAGAAAGGTGCTCAATCATTTATATTACCATCTTCAAGTGTAGATAGCCATGTGTATTCATATTTCCCTAGTATATTCAAATTGTTGACTAAACTTCCAATCAGTGTAAAATGTAGTTAAGATACAGAAGATATTAAATAGAAACTGAAATAATGTACAACACTAACATGCAAATACTAGAAGTGTAGTTACTTTTCGGCGCGTTGACAAGAAAATTCAATTGACTGAGTTTGTCAGACTTTATGAAGACTAAGAATACCGAGCATTTCTAACTCAAACTTACATGTACAGCACTAACATCTAAATACTAATTTGTTACTTTTCGGTGTGTGTATAAGAATACATAGTTAACTGACTCTGATATTTATTATGAGAACTAATACTAAAGCACCCAAAAGCCGAAAAATGTCAAATATCTAGGTGCGACTATCACAAATGTCTGTAAAAAACAACGATTTGCAATAGTGAAATCCATATTTTACAACCTTTAACCACTTCTCGTCGCTTCATAATTGAAGATGAAAACAAAATATATTACAAATAATTCAGACACATGGGACTTCTGCGCAGCTAAATGCTTGTGAATCTTAGAATTCAGATACAGAATGCAGCAAACGTTTAGAACCATTTGAAATGTATATTTTTCGGAGTTTAAAAAATATAATGTGTATCGCCAAAATTACTACTAATGAGAAATTGTTAGAGAAAATAGACAAGGAGAGAGAATTACTTAATATAATCAAGACACGGCAGTTAAGTTTTCTTGGACATGCATGGAGTCAACAAGGACTAGAAAATTTAGTTATTAGTAAGTACATAGAAGGAAAAAAGAACGTGGAAGACACCGCACTGACTTCCTGACTTCTTTGAGACAAAGTTCAAGCAGCATCACAGCAAGTCTGCATTTACATGTACGAATACACACACGCCACCCCTGATCGTGATGACAAAGAACAGCTGTGAAGATGTAAGGAAGGCAGAAGACAGAGAAAAGGGGCAAACCGTGATCAGAAACGTCCGGTTAGGGCAGGCAAATGATAACTAAAGTAAGTAAACGGTTGTTAGCAGCTGGACGCTTAGTCCTATCAGACAATCATGTCAGGACAATGTTAGCCCACTATCTGATCGATATGCAGACAGACGGCCTCCAGTTCAGTCGAGTTAAGCCAACATTCAATCATTTCCGTCGACGCCTTCGTTGAGTACCCACGGCATTTTGCAATAAGGTGAGGACAACCGGGGCTTCCTAGACAACCCGCAGCTAGAGATAATAATAATACCGCACGCACTGGATAACTTGAGCTATGACCAAATTAGTCTAGTACAAGAAGGCTCGCTTCGTCCACTCGTGAAAACCTTTTAAAGGGTGAGAGGTGGCGTATATTTGGAGGCGTTAAGTGGAAGTGATGCAAGGGAATCTTGGACACTCTTGCAAGGTATCGTAAACTCCTTTTTCTTTTCTTTTTTATACTAATTCGAAGCGTTGAATATTTTGCTTTTCAACACCAGCTAGATAAGCCACAAAAAGTTGACAGTAGACCACATTGTTAGAGGAAGCCTCGATGAATGACTTTCATGATGTTGTCAACCTTTTTTTTCTGCTTTTTTTTTTTTTGGCTTGGGTACTAGATCTTAATTTTAAGAATTTATTATACCTGGGGTTGTTGTTTTTTTCATGTTCCCATTGTAAGATGCGGTGGCATGGACGTACAGACGTATTTGTGGCATACTATGTACAATTCTTTTGCCAATAGCTACCCCCCCCCCCCACCCCCCAAATAAAAACCCAACAACACAAGAAAAAAACAACAACTCCCAACAAAGCAAACAATGCTGTTCTCTCTGTCTTTCTCTCTCTTTGTCTCTCTCTCTCTCTCTCTCTCTCTCTTTCTCTCTCTCTCTTTCTC
>JBCJKE010183451.1:0-10277 GCA_039654525.1 Melibe bucephala
GATGCCGAAGCGGGGCTCGAACCCGTGATCTCACGGGTTACAGTGCAATGCCTTAACCACTCGGCCACCGGGCCCCCGGTGCTTCTCTCGTTGAAAGCTATTTGTACATTGTGAATTTTGTGTGGAAGAATTGAGTACCAATACAGCTGGAGTTAGGGTATAAAAGAGAAAAAGAAAAGATGAATCCTCAAAAACAATCACACTTGTAAAAAGACGATGATGAAACTTAAATCATACGTAATGATTGTCATGTGCCAAAGAAAACGTTCCACTAAATGAATCACACAAGTCTAGGACAGCATACCTCTATGTTCTGTCGCGGCCACTCTAGACGTCGCACCGGGGCGGAATCCAACGCGGACAGGATAGCTAGGTAGGAGTTGAAGTTGTGTAGCTTGCGTAGATGCTGTCGAAGGGAAGAAAGTAGTTGTATGTTGTTTGAGTACCGTAAGAATAAGAAAAATAAATATGACAAAAAACGATGATAAAACATGGTCTGACAAACCTTCCCTTTCAGTTTTCCAACTATCCTTTTATCACACATAACGCCTGGCACTCTACTCCACCCACGCCATCCTTATTACACCCTCTTCTTTATTTATTATTTTATAAAAAATATAAATTGTTCATTTATATTGTGTAATTTCCATTTGTGTATGTTGATCATTTGATCCTAAGATCCTACACTAGACAAAGAAATTATTAGATCTAACACACTATTCCCGGACAATGCCGGAACAACCCAAAAGCATTTTTTCTAAAGAAGCCGATTGGCTTGGTGCTAAGAACACTTTGCTTGCCTCAGCGAGACGATTCGGTGTCACTGTCCCAGGTTCAATTCTCAGTGGAACCACACATTTTTCTTTCCTATTTTTTTTTTTTTTATTAAATTCTTTCTTCTGTATTCGTAAATATTTTCTGTGGGGCTTTCATAATTTGTCTAGATCTAGTGTGTTAGATCTAAACATTTCTTTGTCTCATAATTCAGCCCCTTGCCTCATTCTTGTGATCATACGTTAGTGCATACAAATCATGTCAGGTTGGAGACGTGTAAAATCCACATTTATGTTATTAGCATGTTAGAAGCATAAATAACCATATAAGTTCGTGTATATGTGTTTACAATGGGGAAAGATTTGGAAAGATTTTTAAATGTTAAGTATATGAGCATATACCTGTTCTGTATGTTTTATGAAAAAGTTTCATATTTAATAGTGCAACTAAATGAGCTTCCATTTATGGCTTCTTGTTCCTTACCCGCATAATTTTGATAAATTTCATTAGGTATTTTTCTCGTTCCTTAGGATCATCTTGAGTCAAAATGCGAGTTCGGCACCTGTTTAAAAAAAAAAAAAAGGTCAAATATATATTCATCTTGGCCAGGACTAGGGATGGAGTAAGAAACGCACAGAATGGATACCAAAGAGAGTAAGAGAGAGACGACTAATAGGATGGAACAACAACATTATAAAGACAGAAGGGTTGGAAAAAGCAGAAAACAGGGAGTATTGGATTGGAGATTGGCAATGGGCTACATCCAACAATTCTGCCTAAAAGTAAAAAGTAAAAAAGGGATATCCTCATCCCATAACAAAAAAATTAAATGTATAATAATAATAATAATAATAATAATAATAATAATAATAATAATAATAATAATCATCATCATCATAATGATAATGATGATGATGATGATGATGATGATAATAATAATTAGTGATAGTAGTAGTGTTAGTGGTAGTGGTAATGGTAATGGTAGTGGTAGTGGTAGTGGTTGGTAGTGGTAATGGTAATGGTAGTGGTAGTGGTAGTGGTTGGTAGTGGTAGTGGTTGTTAGTGGTAATGGTAGTGGTAGTGGTAATGGTAGTGGTAATGGTAGTGGTAATGGTAGTGGTAATGGTAGTGGTATTGGTAGTGGTTGGTAGTGGTAATGGTAGTGGTAGTGGTAGGTAGTAGTAATGGCAATGGTAGTGGTAATGGTAGTGGTTGGTAGTGGTAATGGTAGTGGTAGGTAGTGGTAATGGTAGTGGTAGTGGTAATGGTAGTGGTAATGGTAGTGGTAAAGGTAGTGGTAATGGTAGTGGTCATGGTAATGGTAGTGGTATTGGTAGTGGTAATGGTAGTGGTAGTGGTAATGGTAATGGTAGTGGTAATGGTAGTGGTAATGGTAATGGTAGTGGTAATGGAAGTGGTAGTGGTAAAGGAAGTGGTAGTGGTTGGTAGTGGTAATGGTAGTGGTTGGTAGTGGTTATGAAAGTGGTAATGGTAGTGGTAGTGGTTGGCAGTGGTAATGGTAGTGGTAGTGGTAATGGTAGTGGTAGTGGTTGGTAGTAGTAGTAGTAGTAGTAGGTGGTGGTGGTAGTAATAATAAAAATATTAATAATAATAATAACAATAACTACAACAATAATAATAACAGTAATAATAATAATAATACAGGTATACAATACACATACGAATACACATGTATAATAATAGTAATATAATGTTGGGCTTATTCGTCAAGGCAGGGGCGTACCAGTAGGACATTTTGTTGAAGTGTTCGGTAAAACGAGTCAGGTGGGGACTCAGCTCCTCCGACTGCTCTCTTGCCCACATCAACACCTCGGGGATCTGGCAACACAAACACATTATGGGGGAGGGGAGAACGACATTAGTGCTTCTGTGGTTTATGGAAGAGTAAAGGGGATTTCGGATTTGTTATGACTTAAATATGAGCCACCCCCAAAAAGTCCGTCCAAGTTATAGTATAGTGGTGCTACTTTTCGACAGCAGAAATTTTATAATATAAAAATAGCCAAGTATACACTACTTAACAAATTAATGTCTTCCTTTAAGCTCTCCATCTGTGTAAATGGCGTCAGCAAGGCCTTTTCCCTTAGAACATGTTTTTATGCCACTAAGCAAATTCATGTATCAGAAAGTTGGGTTATAAAGGAAATTTCTCGGAGACACAGTGTCATCCATATTTCTGAACATTATTTACAGTCCTGAAAGCAAAGTGAAAACTAACAGCACCTCCTTCTTTGTCTGGATTCAAACGCATTTTCCTAACTGATTCGACTGTTCAAACCCTTCTTGCTTGAAGGGACAGTTGTCTTTACATTAGTCAATAAAAGAGAGGTGTCTGGATAGAACTCTTTGTTGTGAGATACAAGCCCCCAAAGAAACTGTGGGATTTCAGTATCAGTTACATCCTTGTTTCATAGAGCGTTAAATGTAATATCCACTGAACAGCCGAACAATTACACTTGGCTTTGGTGATCTGTGTAAGAGTGAACAGAGTTTTCTAATCTAATCCGCTGGGTTTAAGTACAAGGAGTTGGTAATTTCCGAGCCAAACTGACAAGATTTATTATTTTGAAAAAGGAAAGCTGTGGCACCTCTATTTTCTGGAATAGCTGGGCATCCAACAAAGTCATCTGCTCGGCAATGTCGTGGGCTTTGAAGCTCAACAGGTCTCCGCCACTGTTGGGGAAAAATACATCAGGTAATTAATCTACTTATTGAATGCATACCTGTGAATGAATACGAGATTAAATAGCATAAATAAATATATACTAACAGCAAGATAAGAGAGCAAATTCTATCTATCTGAAGACCACTGTGGCAGAGATACAGCGGATGACAAACAATATAGTCTGGCACTATGCACTAGGAGTCTGGTTACTTTTCAGCGCGTCAAAAGGGACAAAGATGGGAACAAAAACAAAACATAACAATACATTTGACAGGAACTCGCTGAGAGGTGAGTGGATGATAAAAATATTACAATATTACATATAGATCAAAAGCAAATTATAATGGGTGGTCATAGGCTGCTTTTCAGGGGGAGGGGAGGGGGATGCACAGCTGCTAGGGTCATACCTGGAGGACAGCTCAATGGAGGACTGGATGGGAGTGGACGCATTGGCGTTGGCCTCCAGCTCGGCCTGCTTCTTCTCGTATTTCTCCAGCAGCTTCATGCGTAGCAGTCGGGCAAAGCGGAGGGACCCTTCACTGATGAGCTCGTACACCAACTTCATCAGTCTGTCCACGATCACAGAGTCAAGCTCGTTCAGCCTGGAGAAATGGCAGAGTCAGCCAAAATTAAGAGCTTCTTTATATTATATAAGATGCAAGTGTTTATAGACCATGAAAAGGATAACAACTCGTATCTATTCATAGGCAAACATTTGGTATAGAAGGGTGTATTGACCGCTAAGTTTCTATCTCAGAATAATCAGTTGTGTTATCTTATAAAAAAAAAAAAAAAAACGTAGCTAGACCTAGATTAGATCAAGTCTGGTTTTCTATCTAGATCTGTGTCTATTTTCTATGAACTAACAATGGTATTCAGTTCAAGTGATAGAGGTGCAACTGAAGTTCTCCACAAGGAGAAAGAATAGGGAGGTGCCCAATATAAGTGAAGGAATTTCCCAATTAAAACGTTCACATGGGGAAACACTCAAGCACATAATTTTAGAGTCGGGATCAAATCTCCCATGAGGGGATCAGGAAATCAATCGCAGTGATGTTTCTGGGAGGTCTGTGACCAGAGACGCTTACCCGAGCTCGTCTACCACCCGGATGAAGAGCGAGAAGGCATTGTGTGCCAGCTTGATCTTGGTGTCAGAGCAATGGTAGAACTTGTAGAAGCGGTAGAGCAGCTTGTCCATGAGCACCTTGGGGGAAATGAACATCCGGTAGGTGGTCAGGAAGGCCTCCTGGTAGATGAACTCTGGCAAACGCACACACAAAGGGGAGAGAGAGACGGGAAGTGGATATTACTCATCTTAATTGCTTGCTTGCTTACAAACGGGTGGGTGGGTGTTTGGTCATATTGTGGGGCAATGGGAAAGGTGGGCGTGATATGTTAGGGGATGACTGGATGGACAGTTGACAAGGTGTGATAGAGACGATGGGAGTTGGTAGTTGATGGTCGGATGAAAAAAAGGATGCAATTGCTTGGATGATCCAGATGGAAGGGAAGGATCATGATATGAATGCTATCAGCTGATGGTGATGGTGTTTCTTAACAGTTTGGTTTTTGGAGGGCCTTTTTTATATTGTTTTGTTTTTTATTTGTTTTTGGGGTTGTTTTGTGGGTTTTTTTAATTGATTCCTATCTCCAAAAACTTGGATGAATGAATCAGATTAATGGATGAATGAATGAATGAATGAATGAATGAATGAATGAATGAATGGTTTAATGAATGAATGAATGAATGGTTGAATGAATGAATGGTTGAATGAATGAATGGTTGAATGGTTGAATGAATGAATGAATGATTGAATGGTTGAATGAATGAATGAATGAATAAATGGCTGAATGGTTGAATGAATGAATGAATAATTGATTGGATGGATGATGAATGAATGATTGGATGGACAAATAGATGAATAAAAGAATGAATGACTGAAATAAACAGAAGTTAAAGTGGGTAAAGTGTAGGAAAAGACGCCGCAATGAAAATGGTCAGAGAATAATATGTGGAAAATATTTTACGCCTTAGTCAAAAATGGTTACGAGAGTGCAAGAAAATAAGAGCAAACGAGGAAGGACATGGATTGAGGAGTGTGCCAAAGAGTGAACAATTGTAAGGAGGGGTTGAAGGAGGTGCAGAAAACAGAGAGCTGGAGGCGATGGTGGTGAGGAGTAATTGGGCCAGTGAAGCTCAAAGTGAGGGGAGGACCATTGATGCGAGAAGCATTTTCCCATCCAGCAGACTGAAAGAAAACTGGTCAGTGAGTCAGCCAAAGAAACTGTCATTGCATATAATATATATAATGTTAAACTGGTAATGCGAGTCATCAATGCTTTTTTGCAACATTATCTGCAATTAGTAGCGATCATTTTGTTAGACAATTCCCTTTTTCACCGTTTTCAGGGATTGCTGCCTCCGTGTCAAAATCTAATGACATGGAAGAGTTCGGCAAAGCGTACGGACTAATTGTGTAAAATTTCTAAGTTACCAATATCTGTGTGTATGTGTGTGTGACTGTGTGTGTGTATATGTGTGTCTGTGTGTGTGCACGTGTTTGTGTGGACTTAGTAATGTGTTCATTGTGGAGAGAGCGGGAGGTGACAGCAATGGGCAAGCCAAAATGCAGCACATTAAACAACATCGCTGCTGCTGCTGCTGCTGCTGCTGATGGTAGTAATGGAAGTGGTGATTGTGCTTATGTTGGGGGTGTGGCCTGTTGTACTGCACTGTTAGTTGTCCAGACTCTTGGAAGTGCCCTTCAAGTATTTTATCCCAGAACAATAGCAAGGGTTGCTTGGTTATGGTAGAGGTAGGCTGGGGGCTTAGGACATTGGAGCAGTACTAGAACCACAGATATTTATATTATAGGTTTGACAGGATAAAAGCATTGAAAACAAATGATACAACAAAATCATATAAGAATTATCTACATATTAGACTGAATTAGAAATTCAAGAAAATAAAAGTATTAATTGCATTTGACTGCAATAGGAGTTCCAAGAAAATTACACTATTAACTACAATACGAACTGTATCAAAATCAATAGAATTGATTCGATAAGAATTAATGAAAATTTTAACTTCCATTCTACTTGTGCGAATATATCTATAGAGTCTCCTTCCCCAGGAAATCAAATTAATTCAACTTTTATCTCATGAACTTCTATGGATTTGTCTCTGAATGAGTTTTGATAGCCTGTGTGAATCATTAGTTGTTCAAATGTATCATTGTTGCCGACCGGTTAATCATTAACAGTTGGAATATTTATTGATTGGTGACTGGCTAATCATGAACAGTAGAATTATTTACTGTCAATAAAAATATCTATTGACTGGCTAATCGTTAAAAACAGAAATAGTGATTTGGTATTGACTAGCTAATCAAAAGCAGTAGGAATACTTATTGACTGACTAATCATTAACCACAGAAATATTTATTGACTGGCTAATCATAAGGATAGATATATTTATTGACTGGCTAATCATAACAATAGAAATATTTATTGACTGGCTAATCATAACAATAGAAATATTTATTGACTGGCTAATCATAAGGATAGAAATATTTATTGACTGGCTAATCATTAACCATAGAAATATTTATTGACTGGCTAATCATAACAATAGAAATATTTATTGACTGACTAATCATAAGGATAGAAATATTTATTGACTGGCTAATCAATCATAACAATAGAAATTTTTATTGACTGGCTAATCATTAACCACAGAAATATTTATTGACTGGCTAATCATAAGGATAGAAATATTTATTGACTGGCTAATCATAAGGATAGAAATATTTATTGACTGGCTAATCATAACAATAGAAATATTTATTGACTTGCTAATCATAACAATAGAAATATTTATTGACTGGCTAATCATTAACCACAGAAATATTTATTGACTGACTAATCATAAGGATAGAAATATTTATTGACTGACTAATCGTAAGGATAGAAATATTTATTGACTGACTAATCATAAGGATAGATAATAACAATAATAATAATGATAATTACAACAGAAATATTTATTGACAAGTATATCATTAACAGTAGTAATATCTATTGACTGGCTGTGCTAAATATGCAGTTTAATTCAACTCTCTACAGTGAATAAATGTATAGAGTTAGCTATACTAGTGGTGAGAGGAAAATGAACTTTTAAGAGAGTGAAAAGTTTTTCTGTACATCACACTAGTACAAAGAGAAGACAGTAGATGATAAAACCCAAAAATGGAATTTTATTCATACATTTGACCTCATTACTGTAAGTAAAAATACCTCAACTTTGATATCAGTACATTCAACTTTACAGAAGCAATATCTGTACGTTTGACAACTGAAGTCATACAATTATGTATTAAAAATACCTGAGCCTTTAATGTTCATTTCATTACTTTATGGTAAAAACTTACAAATCTGACTCAAATAGTAAAGAAATAGTTGGAAAATTATTTAACTATTTTATACAGTAAACACTTGGAAATATGACTCAATCATAACATGAAGAATAGTCGGAAAATTTACTACATTACTTTATACAATTATCTCTTACAAATTTGACTCAAT
The DNA here is from genome assembly GCA_039654525.1 of Melibe bucephala. Lineage (NCBI taxonomy): Eukaryota > Metazoa > Mollusca > Gastropoda > Nudibranchia > Dendronotidae > Melibe > Melibe bucephala. The sequence continues at coordinate 8,045 of JBCJKE010183451.1, forward strand.
CTTAGTACGAAAAATAGTTGGAAAGTTTACTCCTCGACTTTACACGGTAAACAGTTGCTAATTTTGCTGTGTCATAGCGTGAGGAATACTCGTTATCTTAACACCGGGAATATCTACGATATATACAGATCCCAAGCTATGCTGCGAATGGAAGGAGCACTCACACCTTTAATTACAGAATTTATGAATCTGGATTGATACTATAGATAAATATAAGGAGATACCTACTTACAACTGACTAAAGAAAGTATGTAATAGCAGGAATGTAGCTTTATTTTTCTAGTATTACATAACAAACACTTTAAAAAAATAGTATGTCACTTGCTTCGGCAAAAAGCTATCACTCAATCGGAATCAGAGAAAAATTCCACCCCTTACATAGCACGACTATGCCATTATCCTCTTCAGAAGAAGTTTTCTTTATCATCAGATCAAATTAAAAATATTTCCACTTCAAGCACTTCGACCACATCCTCTACAGAAGGAATGTCTAAAACTTAAAAATGATCAGTTTCATAATCAGTCTACAACAGAAAATATTCCACGAGATGAAATTTTCGCAGTGGTGTACCTCTTCACTTTATCCTTTCTTACCTTTCTTCCTCCAAAAGTCAGCAAAAAGAACTCATTAGTAACATCTTCACTCCGTTTAACATAACCCTCAAATTTTAAATTATATTATAAACATTCATCAACATTAAAGATGGGGTGAAAATACATCAACAAAAAAAGTAAAATAAAAAAAAACAAAACACAAATAAAAACAAAAACAAAAACAAAAAAGCCAATTAAAAAAAAAAGCAAAGAAAAAGAAATCGGAAAAAAACAACAACAAAACAACAAAGAAAAAAAAACCCACCAAAAAAAACTAAGCAAAACCCCAAAAGAAAGAAACAAACAAACAAACATGATCAAATTCCAGCATGCAGTACTGGCAAACCATTCGCTTAGTGGTCAAAGGTCATTGGTGAGTAAAGAGGAAACGGGCGACCATGGCATGTGAGTCAATGAGGGGAACATCGATACAACACACAAATTAAATAGAAACATCTGTAAACTGGACACATGGATTAGATGAATACAGTAGAAAGCCCTAATGAGAAATGTGATACAAAGACAAAGGGAAGAGTTTGTGAGGGCCTCCGCTCCTTAAGAGCCTCCTAGTGTCACAGTGGTAAGAATGCTCTCCTTATTCTCTGTAAAATGGTCACAGTGACTCACTGTTTATAACGCTTTGGACTCATGATCGGACGGCCGTGGGTTTGAGTCCCATTGATTACATTGTGGTTTAAAACTTTTGGGCAAGGTTATTTACACAAATTGCCTCAGTTTGCAGCACCGCTCTTGCAGCTAGATTGATACTTGACTTTCGGTAAAAAAAAAAAAGACAAGCATCTCTTCGAGAATTAATACAGTGGAGATCCTAATTTTTAATCGATTTTAATTTCAAAAGGAGATTGATGATATTGTCCACAGCTCAACGACAAGTACATAAAAAAATTCTTCCTTTCATTGCGTGTCTGCTTTGTGTATGAATCACAGACTCATTGGGGCTTACTCAAACTGACTAGATCTACGTTTTAGACCTAGCTGCGCTGATGTGCATGGAGCTTTACCTAAAACTTCTATCACATAAAACATCCACCCAGCTTTATTAACTTAGAGAGACAGCAATATCAAAGCGTGAAAAAAAAACATACATAAAAAAACAAAAAAAAAAAAAACCCCTACAAAAACAACAACAAAAATGCAGGTATATCTTAGATCATTAAAATGGGTCGCTACTTTGTGATCGGGAAGCGAAGAGCTTCTGCTGGAGACAAAGCCCTGAATAGTAAAAAACACCATCTGCTTGTCCATTCCATTTTGACTTGAATGTCACTTTTGAACAGATATTGAGGCTATCAAAGTCATACTTTGAGGAGCATAAGGAAAGAAAAAACACACGACAGGAAGAGGAACAAAACTGGTAAAATGATAAGTCAAAAAAGAAAATTGTGTATCCCAATGATTTTTATGCTTACTATTTATTTTACTTACTGGCCAACATCAGAAATCATTATTGCATGATAAATAGATTTCTGCTTCCAAATATTGCAAATGATTCAAACTTTTCATTTTAATTTGCTTAAAACAGAGGGCAAGTGTAATTGCAGCATACATACATTGTAGCACATTTTATATATACATGTGTGTATATATATATATATATATACACGTGTGTGTGTATATA
>JBCJKE010183562.1:0-10275 GCA_039654525.1 Melibe bucephala
GAAGAAGAAGAAGAAGAAGAAGAAGAAGAAGAAGAAGAAGAAGAAGAAGAAGAAGAAGAAGAAGAAGAAGAAATACTAGTGGTGGTTGTATTAGTAGAGTAGCAATACTGTAGTACTAGCAGTAAGAATAGAGTAGCAGTACAGAAGTACAAACAGTAAAATAAATGTAGCAGTGCAGTAGTGTTACTAATATAATAAAAGTATCAGTACGGCATCAGTACTAGCATTAAAAATAGAAGTAGCAGTAGATTAGTACTAGCAGTAAAAATAGGAGTAGCGGTAGTACTAGCAATAGAATGAAGATGTGGAGTAAAGTAGTACTGGTAGCAGAAGGAGTGCACTAGAACAGGGGCCCTAGAACAGGAGCACTAGATGTGTAGTGGAAGGAAGAACATCAAAACAGTAGCAGGAGGCTTAGAAGTATGAAGCAGTAGAGAAGTACTTGTAGTGGGAGAAGGAGGCGCTGCAGTACTGTAATACTAGTATTAGTTGAAATGGTTCGGAATAGAAAAACAATGTTCCTGATAATGACATACTATGTCATCGCTCTAATTTTTACTACGCAGGCTACTTAACTTTGAAGCAGACTTTCACTAAATCTTCATTTTCATTTCAGTAGACCCATGGCCACGGGAGGCGCTGTTGTGTACCAGTTAACAGTACTTATTCCTATGACGACTCGTGCTTTCTTGACCAGCCTGTAGCTGTGTGTGGAAGTCGCTTCTCCATTATGGAAACGAGGACGAACAAGCAACGGTCTTATAGCGTTTGATAAACTTTTTAACAGCTTGCTAGGAAGACTCAGAGCAGCCTAGTTTGTCGTAATATACTCTGAGGACTATGACACATATGTGTATGTCCTGCAATAACTAATCCATACTACCCCAAGAAAGAAACGATGGTTGAAGATTATACAAGTATTATACAAGTTACTACAACCATCAATTATGGGAAGTTGAAGTTAAACGTCAAAGGATATCGGTGGAAAAGTTTTTGTTGGTTGAAATGAGTCTGGTTGAGTCCTCATTTCTCGTGCTTGTCATCTTTCCGATGTCAGTAGCTACTGTTAGTGCTAAATCAGGACATGTAGAGAACAACCATGTTGATGCCAAGAAACAGAACTGAAGGATAGCGCCACTGGCAGAATGTTGGAAAGAGAATGTTGAATTTCAACCGTGACATTTTCATCCAAAAGCAATACTTTTAATACTCAACGATGTTGCCTATTCGGATAATCGTGAAGTTCACCTGTGTTATCTTTCTGACACCGATTTCATCATCCTGTCAACCAATGCTTGAGTAAAACCAATGAACAGCAGTAACGGTGTTTGCGTGTCACAGGGACGTGCCAAGTGTTCAGGAGGGGAAAAGAACGTTGATGCTAATGATACAGACATGGATGGACTGAAGGCACTTTGGTATGCATGTAAGAATGGTCATGCCGAACGTGTGCGTTCTCTTGTTCGGATGGAAAACATTCGTATCGATGCACCTGACTTAAATGGAATGACAGCACTGATGTATGCATGTCAGAATGGTCATGTCGATTGCGTGTGTCTTCTAGCTGACACCGAGTTCATTGACGTCAATGCTCGGGACGAAAATAGAACAACTGCTCTTATGTTTTCGTGTCAGGGAGGTCACGTAGAATGTGTGCACCGTTTATCAGAGGACGAGTGTGTTGATGTGAATTCCATAGATAATAGTGGTCGGACAGCTCTAATGTATGCATGTACTAATGGTCACGCAGAATGTGTGCGTTCTCTTGTCCGGATGGAAGACATTTGGATTGATGCTTGCGACTTTAATGGAATGACGGCACTCATGTATTCATGTGAGAATGGCCGTATGGAATGTGTGGAGCGTCTTATTGAGGTGGATTGTGGCGTCAATTGCAAGGATGAAGGAGGGATCACAGCGCTCATGATTTCTTGTCGGAATGGTGGCGCTAAATATGTGTCGCTTCTTCTTGAGATGGGAGACGTTGATCTTAATGCCGGTGACACAAATGGAATGACAGCATTAATGTTTGCATGCAGAAACGGCCATTTTGAATGTCTTCGTTGTCTTATTAAGGAGGATGATATTGATATTAATGCCCAAGATAAATATGGTTCAACCGCTTTGATGTTCGCATGCGAGAATGGCCATTATGAATGTGTATGCGATCTTCTTGAGATGGAAAAGACAGATATCAATGTCCAAGACATAAATGGTTCAACCTCACTGATGTTTGCGTGTGAGAAGGGCCATTTAGAATGTACTCGTTGTCTTGTAAATAAAGACAACATTGAAATTAATGTCCAAAATATAGAAGGATTCTCTTCCTTAATGTTTGCATGCAAGAATGGTCACATTGCATGCGTATATTGCCTTATTCAAAGACAGGACATTGATGTTAATGCTAAAGATGTGACAGGGACGACGGCTTTAATGCTTGTCAGTCAGAATGGTCACGTTATATGTATGTATTCTCTTTTTCAAATGCTAAACGTTGACATCAATGCCTGTAATGAGAATGGGATGACTGCTTTGATGTACTCATGCCAGAACGGCCATGTTGGATGTGTGCGACATCTCTCTGGGATGAAGGACATTGATTTTAATGTCGTTGATGAAAATGGAATGTCTGCCCTCATGTTTGCCTCTCAGAATGGTCATGGTAAATGCGTACGTCGACTTGTTGAGTTTGAAAGCATGAATGACGTTAATGCAAGAAATGTAAAGGGAATGACTGCTTTAATGTATTCATGCCAGAACGGCCATGTTGAATGCGTACGGCATCTCACTAGGATGAAGGGCATTGATGTTAAGGCCGTTGATGAAAAGGGAATGACATCTCTCATGTTTGCCTCTCAGAATGGTCATGTTAACTGTATGTGTCATCTCCTTGATTTTGACAGCATTCACGACGTTGATGCCAGAAATGCAAAGGGAATGACCGCATTGGTAGGCTCATGCCAGAACGGACATGTTGATTGTGTGCGTCATCTTACTGGGATAAAAGACATTGACGTTAATGCCAGAGATGAAAACGGAATGACGGCATTAATGTATTCAAGCCAAAATGGTCATGTTGAATGTGTTGGCCATCTTACTGGAATGGAGAACATTGACGTTAATGCCAAAGATGTGAACGAAATGACAGCTCTGATGTTTACGTGTCAGAATGATCATGGTACATGCATGCGTACACTGCTTAAAGTGGAAGGCATCGATGTGAATTCGAAAACAAAATCAGGTCAGACGGCTTCGATGCTGGCATGTTCAAAAGCTGCAGGACTTCTGGACGATCTTTTCCTCGTGGAAGGCATCGATGTGAATAGCCGAGATAACAAAGGTCGGACATTTCTGATGAATTGTTATTTTAACAATTTTTCATGGTTTGAAACCTGTCTGTTCGCAATCAGAAATGTTAAACTTTACATATGCGATAATAAAAGAATTACGCTTCTAATGTATGCCTGCTTGGATGGCAAGGATAAGTTGGTAAGGAGATTAAGGCCACATATGGAAGTGAATGAAAAAGATTCAAATGGATGGACAGCAATGATGTATTCAAGTGAAAACGGCAATCCCGAATGCATTAGACGTTTGAAGTATGCCGAAATGAACGTTTGTGATAAAAGGAGTATGACAGCCTTGATGATGGCATGTCTGCATGGCAACACAATGTGGGTTGAACATTTCCTATGCAATGTGGATTGCAATGTAAATCAGAGGGGTTACAGAGGAAGGACGGCGTTAATGTTCACAGCTGGATCAGGACACAGGGAAATTGTCAAACTACTTCTCAATGTAGAAGGGGTCGAAGTTAATGCTCAAGACATCTGTGGCAAGACAGCTCTGATGTTCGCCTGTCAACATGGTCACATTGACTGTGTGGATCAATTGCTTCGCGTGGTTGGCCTTAATGTCAATTCTACAACAAGCACTGGGTGGACAGCACTCATGTTTGCGTGTCAAAATGGCCATTACAGGTGTACTCGACTTCTGGCCCGCAGCCAAAGAGCCGAAGTGCACGCAAGAAATGAGCAAGGCCTCACTGCTTATATCATTGCGAAGATGAACAAACGTTACAGATGTTCGGACGAAATCTACGTGTTTGATGTTCTTAGCGGCAGAGATGACTGTCTAGTTCAAAACGAGCGCTGCAGCATCTTTGATGATTTTGTAGAACCAAAAGAAAAGTCTTTAAAGAGATTCTGTATATCAGGACGCTATGAGGAAATGAAATGTCTTCTATCCGACGATAAAATCGATGTGAATTTCCGTTACGAAGTCGGAAAGACACTTTTAATGTTGGCGAGTGAACGTGGCCTAGGCAATTGCATTGATGTTCTTCTTAAATTCCCTGGCATAGACATCAGTGCTAAAAGTAAGGAAGGATGTACAGCATTGATGTATGCGTGTATGGAAGGCCATGTTCATAGTGTTGAGCGTTTGCTCCATACAGGCAATATCGATGTTGATGCCAAAGACCGCATGAGTATGACAGCCCTCATGTATGCATGCTCAGGAGGGCGCAGTAGATGTTTGCGTCGTTTGCTTTGCACTGGTAGTGTTGACATTAATGCCAGGGATATTAACAACACTACACCTTTAATGCTTGCATCACTGGGTGGGCATTTCAAGTGTGTCAGGCGATTGCTTTTGGAAACGGATATCCACATCAACGTCAAAGATGACAATGGGTGGAACGCTTTGATGTATGCCGCTGATAATGGAAATGTTGATTGCTGGAGTCTCCTGATTAATGCTGGAGTTGACCCAAATACAAAGGACATGAAGGGTATGACAGCTTTCATGTGGGCATCTCTACATGGACATAATAAACTCATTGTTAAATACTTGAAGAGAAAGGTGCATGTCAATGCCACTGAGAGGTGTGGTATGAGCCCATTGATGTTAGCATCATGCATGAATCATTTGGATATCGTAAAAGGACTAATTGACCGTAAAGGTACCAAGGTAACAACCATGGACAGACATAACATGACGGCACTTATGTTTGCGTGCGAATTTGGTTCTACAGGTTGTGTTAGAAAGATTGTTGGGATTCAAGATATACATGGCATTGTTAACAAAAAAGATGCACGCGGCACAACGGCTCTTTTGCTAGCAAGTGTCAATGGACATGGGGACTGTGTGAGTCTTCTGATGGGCGTGGAGAACGTCGACATCAATGCCGTGGATAGAAGGGGAAGTACTCCGTTGATGTTGGCCTGCTCTCGAGACCGTGTCGAGTGCGTTCAACACCTCGTCGAGGCAAAGGACATTGCTATCAATGCTGGAGACAATGTTCATTGGACGGCACTGATGACAGCATGCTACCAAGGTAATACTGAATGTGTTGAGGTTCTTGTCAAAGTAAAGAACATTAATATCAATGCCGGGGATCCTGATGGCAAGACGGCACTAATGATAGCATGCTATCAAGGTCATGTTGCATGTGTTGAACGTCTTGTCGAAGTAGAGGGCATTGATGTCAATGCCAGGGATAATGGGGGTAAGACGGCATTGATGGGTGCATGCATCCAGGGCCGTGATGAATGTGTTCAATGTCTTGTAGCGGTAAAGGACACCGATATCACTGCCAGGGACAAAAACGGCAAGACGGCGTTGATAGATGCATGCCTCCGAGGTCATGTTGTCTGTGTTAAACATCTTATCGCAGTAAAGGACATTGATATCAATGCCAGGGATAATACGGGATACACTGCATTGACGACAGCATGTCTCCAAAACCATGTTGAGTGTGTTGAATGTCTCACACAGGTCAAGGACATTGATATCAATGCCTGTGATAATCATGGATCGACGGCTTTGAAGATAGCATTCCTCCAAGGCCATGTTGAATGTGTTGAACATCTTATCAAGTTTAAGGAAATTGATATCAATGTCAGGGATTGTCATGGATGGACAGCTCTAATTGGGGCGTGCTACAAGGGGCATCCGCAATGTGTTGAAGGTCTTGTCAAGGTCAAGAACATTGATATCAATGCCGGCGATTGTGACGGAAAGACGGCATTGATGATGGCATGCCACCAGGGCCATGCCGAATGTGTTGGTTGTCTTGTTAAGGTCAAGGACATTGATATCAATGCCAGTGACAATGATGGATGGACGGCACTGATGATGGCATGCCCCCAAGGCTATGTTGAATGTGTTAAACGTCTTGTTGTGCTACGGGGCCTTGATATCAATGCAAGGGATATCGAAGGATCGACGGCACTGAAGATATCATGCCTAGAAGGCCATTTTGAATGCGTTGAATGTCTTGTCGAGTCAAGAGACATCGATATCAATGCTAGGGATAGTGATGGCGAGACAGCATTGGGGTGGGCATGTTACCAAGGTCACGTTGAATGTGTTAGATGTCTTGTTGAAGTCAAGGACATTGATATCAACAGCGGGGATGATACTGGATCGACGGCACTGATGAACGCTTGTCTCCTAGGCCATGTTGAATGTGTTCAATGTCTCGTCCAGGTAAAGAACTTAGATATCAATGGCGGGAATGAAAATGGATCGACAGCACTGAAAATAGCATGCGACCAAGACCATGTTGGATGTGTTGAAAGTCTTATAGAGGCAAAGGGCATTGATAGCAATGACGTGGATAATAATGGACGCACGGCTCTGATCGGGGCATGCCTTAAAGGTCACGTTGCATGTGTCAAACGTCTTGCCGCGGTAAAGGACATCGATGTCAACGCCAGGGACACTAATGGAATGTCGGCACTGATCGCAGCGTGCTATCAAGACCATGTCGAATGTGTGGAACATCTCGTCGAGATGAATGACATTGATGTCAACGCCGCGGATAATAATGGCTGGACAGCACTGATGATGGCATGCTACTTAGGGAACATTGGATGTGTTGAATGTCTTGCCAAGTTAAAGGACATTGATATCAATGCCGAGGATAATGAGGGGTCAACTGCTTTAGAGAGAGCGATCCTTCAAGGCCATGCTGAATGTGTTGAATGCCTTCTAAGGAGGACTGACACGAATGCCGGACAAATCAGTGATGGAAGGCCGTTGAAGTAAGGCATGTTTCCATCCAACGCCATATTGAATGAGTTGAATTTCGTGTCGCAGAAAAGGAAATTGAAAGCTGTCCCGTTGATGAAAATGGAAAGGAGATATTGGTGTAGGCTTGCCGCCAAACCATGGCAATTGTGCTGGATACCCTCTTAAGGGTTATAGAGTAGAAATCGCCTTCATCACTACAATAAAGTCTGACTTATTGACTTAATGCTGTTGGCGTATAGAGTGGTACTCCTCAGATATCTCTTTGTGTTCGACCTTGCAGCCTCATCAACATTTCTCATATATGTATATGGGCATTATAAGTTACCCCTTTTCATACTGTCTGCAACTATTTTTCTGAGTTTATGTAGATCTTCAAGTGTTTTCAATTTGATGTTGGTATTGGCATTTTTCTTATATGGATGTCATGGTTGAGCGCCACTGGCAGAGTGGCTGTATATCGTCCTCAGAAATTTTCGCAACTGTCATACTCGGTGAAAAGCACGATATATCTTTATAGGGTGGGATCTCTAAGTCACGTCTTAAAGTATGCCCAAAGAGCTTCCATCATGTCTCGTGTAAATTCTGGCCACTCTAAATGTGTAATCATCTTTCGAAAGCAGAAAATATTTCACGGAGGTTGTCGCCGCGGAATGAAGTGATGACGTATGATTATCTTGCATCATTATTTGCATGACGTCTTGCTGTATTCCCCATACTGTCTATACTGTGCAAAGATAGAACTAATTTTACAATGATACAAATTTGTGTCTGCACCGTATCCCCTTTCGTCATCTAGTGATATACATTAATAAGTATTGACTCTAAAAACAAAAGGGTTAAGACCATCTGCAAAGACTTGCACAAGATAGACAATAGTTGAAATTCCCGACTAAGAGATCACATTATTTTCACTGAAGACTAGGAAGAGAGTAACACCAAAGTCAACTAAATCAATGCTTCCTTAGTTGATTTTACTGATGAAGGCAAGAAAAGCCTCAGTTGAAATTAACCCCATGTCTTACAGCTGGATTGTAATCATACTCTCGGCTTTTTTATCTTAAGAAGTTTTGTGACTTTGTAAATAAGAATGTGACCCTGTACAGTGTTCTAACCTCTTGTATGGTAGATGGCCCTAATTGGTCCTCCAATTAACCAGCCATCTACAATTGATTTTTATTTGATTACATTTCTTTCGCGTATGTAATAATATGATGAATAGGCCCACGGTGTTATTCTTAATGTAGAATAGCTGTAATTTTTATTAATATTTGTTAATATTATGTTTACGTTTTCAAGGATTTCAGCTTAGTTATTTACATACTTTTGGTGGTTAAAAGTGGCAGCGTTATGTAGACACAACAGCCTGAATGTGTGTGTTTTCCGCCCTCTCTACCAGTGGTAAATTTGCATTTTTTTGACCCTATTACGATTTTTCAAACTCTCTAGTGCCAAAGATGATGTAGTATTTTATTCATACATTGTGTACTGTTTCCATTCATATATATGCACGATGTTTTTCCTACATCGTAATTTATACTATTTCGTTTATAATATAGATAATGGGCCGTTTGGTTGATATCTCATGCAGTATTCCATGTATGTTTCGTGTAATATTTCATCCATATGGGTCATACTATTTCATTGTTACAGCATGTACTATTTCAATCATAGACAATGTTCTCTTCCTTACAAACATCATGTACTGTTTAATTCACAGAGAATATACTCTTTTTTTCAAACATCATGTAATAAAAGTAATATTCATTTCATAGATAATGTACTCTTCTTTTCGAAAATCAAGTACTCTTTCAATAATAGATGATATGCTCTTCCTTTCAAACATCTTGTACTATTTCATTCATAGATAATCTACATTTCTTTTCAAACACCATGTGCTGTTACAACCATAGATCATGTACTCCTCCATTTAAACATCTTGTACTCTTTCAGTAATAGATCATGTTCTCTTCCTTTCAAACATCTTGTACTATTTCAGTAATAGATCATGTACTCTTCCTTTCAAACATCTTGTACTATTTCGGTAATAGATCATGTACTCTTCCTTTCAAACATCTTGTACTATTTCAGTAATAGATCATGTACTCTTCCTTTCAAACATCTTGTGCTATTTCAGTAATAGATCATGTATTCTTCCTTTCAAACGTCATGTACTATTTCAGTAATAGATCATGTACTCTTCCTTTCAAACATCATGTACTATTTCAGTAATAGATCATGTACTCTTCCTTTCAAACATCTTGTACTATTTCAGTAATAGATCATGTATTCTTCCTTTCAAACATCTTGTACTATTTCAGTAATAGATCATGTACTCTTCCTTTCAAACATCATGTACTATTCCATTCATGCATCATGTACACTACTAGCCATACATCATGAACTCTTTCCCTCAAACACCAAAACTAAAACGACTAAAATTCACAGCCGCATCTGTTTGAACGCGTTCCTCACATTGAATGGAATGCATTGAAACATCTGGGACTTTACACCATACTTCATTTTTTGTCATGCGTTTTGGTTTTCACATTTCTCAGTGACAATAGCATCGTGTATTTGCCTCATTCTCATTTCGCGATGAGTTTGTTCTCAGTGACAATAGCATCGTGTATTTGCCTCATACTCATTTCGCGATGAGTTTGTTCTCAGTGACAATAGCATCGTGTATTTGCCTCATACTCATTTCGCGATGAGTTTGCTCCTATCCTGTGTTTTGAACTTGTTTGTTATGGCAGACTACTATCAAAGGATGTATGGGTGTGTGTGTGTGTGTGTGTGTGTGTGTGTGTGTGTGTGTGTGTGTGTGTGTGTGAAAGAATACCAGTAATAACGTGAGCATTGACTACGTTGATGGAAATGACAATTGCAACTCTAATAGTTGAATTATGGGAATATTATATATGTAGACTAATCTGATAGTAGGAAGTTGGAACTCAATTGTTGATATATGGATATAATGTGTATGTAGACTAATCTGATAGTAGGAAGTTGGGACTCAATAGTTGATATATGCATATAATGTGTACGTAGACTAATCTGATAGTAGGAAGTTGGAACTCAATAGATTTATGGGTATAATATGGATGTAGTCTGAGTTGACAGTTGGGAGTTGAAACAAATCAAGTCTACATGAGCTCTTAGTTATTTTTATTTCCAGGATCCTGCCTGCAGCTGTGTAATCTTCCAAAATGTCAGCTTGTTTTTATATTCTACAAGGAA
>JBCJKE010183673.1:0-10274 GCA_039654525.1 Melibe bucephala
TTTCTAGTGGAGACTTTTTACTTCTCATCGTTGTTTATTATTCACTTTGAGCTCTCCACTGTGGCATTCTGTTGTATCTAGACAGAGTACTATCAAACCTCAGATCTACTCTGTCAGAAGTACCGCAATGTCAGGTGTTAGGTCTATATTATTTTTTAATTTGAAGACCATTGATCATGCTCTCGTACAAGGAACCAAAATAAGACTATTTTCAGTATGAAAGCCTGTTATACAAAGAAATGAACAATATTAACAACTGTAAAATGGATCAAAAACGATCATAGCTCACTCCAACTAAAGAAAAGAGTTTTTAAGGGAATTCCACCCACAAAAATGCCAAGTAATTAAGAAGATATCAAATAAAAGGAAGCTTACAGAAGTAAACTATCTTTTACACAACCAAACCTTGAGGTTTAACAATTTTTGCAACATTTCTAATTATTATTTCTAGCGATAATAAACTATAATTGAAAAATACCAAGCCGTGTGCAAGAAAGTGAATGGAAGGAACATACATGGTACAAAACATCTGTAAAACAGTCTTAGAATATGGAGGGTATGCATGGGATGCACATGAGGCTATCAAAAGCAAAAAGAGGAAAAATAAATGTTATAAAAGGCCAGAAAATGTGTGCTTTAGGTTTCCTCGCAGCATGCACACATGATATATAGTGCCCTCAAATAAGTCTTTCATAACTTTCAGACTGTTGGTCAATTAATGAATTATTAATGGTAAATTAATCCATTATCAATTGAATTAAGAGGAAAATGATCTGAAGAATATTCAGTCAATAGGTTTGTTACAAATTATCTTAAGAGCAAGGAGGCTATAATTGATTAATGAGTTAAGGCTTGCTTGCTGGGTGTGTTTGTGAGTCGGGTGAGCAATTTTTGCTCTTGTTAGTCATATTGTTATGGCCCCTTAATTGGACAAAGTATTAAGGGTGGTTGTGTGTATTTACACCTCTGCTCTTGTGTGTAAGCTTACAAGTGTGTTGAACATTATATTGTATTTCTGTTTGATGTGATGAGATGATTATACAGAGATCTAGAATAGAATGAGTGAGAATGTGCTAAAAACAGCCTGGAATTTCTAGGATTAAGTAAAGTAAGGTGTACAAATTACAAGTAGGAAGAGAGAGAGGAGGAGGAGAAGCAGAGCACATTTAATAGAAAAAGTTCTTGTGAATATGTAAGATGGATCTCTTCATTGTTACTGTTACTCAACATTTCAGCTTTTTACCATTGTTAGTCTTAAATAATAATAAAAAAAATTGTTGGAATTTTAACACTGTGTAATTTAAATACAACAGCAGATGATAAACAGTGTCATTTTCAACTTTGAGACTAATTCCATTTGATTCTTTCATGCCTAAAGCAGGTTAATTGCTATAATGACCGAAAATTCCTAGATTTAGATTTCACCTCAAGTTTCTTCAATAGATTTAGAATTTAGATCCGAATTTAAATAGATTTAGATCTAGTTTTACAATGGTGTTTAGCTCTTTTGTTCATTTAAAGAAATAATCCAGTTAAAAAAAAGAAAAAAAGAAGCTTATCTTTTTGCCCAACATTGCATTTTTTGACCAGTGCCTTGGTTTACATTTTCTTGATATTTGTCTCCTTTTTCATTTTAAGTTTTTAGACAACAATGCCATGGTCCTCGTGCATCTTATGGTGTTCATGTCGAGGAAAGTGAACAGGATTGCCAACACCTCACCAAAGAAGTATTTGTGAAAGCAAGAACTGAAGTGAACGAATGCCATAGTATTCAATACAGATCCAAAGAAACTCTCTGTGCCCCAGCAGGAGAAGTTCACAATCCTATAAAAGATGAGAGGAAGAATCATCACTATATTTGCTGTATAATTAAAAGGTAAACATTTAAATCCTTTGAACATGATTAGATGAAATAGTGCGAGGATTTTTTTATGCCTTTATCTATTTTTTCCCCCTCATGTTTTGTTTTTGTTTTGAGGGTTTTTTGTTTTTGTTTTTGTTTTTGTTTTTTGTTGTTTTTTTTTTTGTTTTTTTTTTAGAAAAATTACTTTTGTTTTTTTTCCGTGTCACAAAATTCAAGACTAATTTCTCAACTTCAATACATGATTCTCAGGTAAAGGGTAGATACAACAGTTAATAATCCCAATAAGAGAAATTCACATTTATTTCTATTTGTTGAAAATTTCAAGGAAAAATATTGAACATTGTGGAAATTATGATTTTTTTTTCAAAGCAGTGTGAAAGTATCAAAATTGCAGAAATTTGTTCCTGTAACAATAAAAAATACAAAACAAACACTACATAACAACAAAATCAGGTCAATGAAACAAGAAAAGGATAAAAGCCAAGATAATACTAGACAATGGACATAGGAATTGGTGACGGAATCTCAATGAATGAATGTTCAACATTTGCGCCCAACATTTGACTGATAGAGGAGAATGGTACTCAACCTCAGATCCAAGATGAAAAGTAGATGATGATGAACATGAGTAGTAAAATAGAGCAAACTGGGAAATAATTCTTCATGTAATACATTGTGCAAGAAAAAAACATTATATCCTCATTATATCATTATTGACAATGTCTACATGGAATTCACAAATATCTTAGATAAAAAAAACCCAAAGATTTAATAATACTAACAATACACATAAACACTAAATATATGCATGTGGGTGCACACCTTATAATCAAAGTCTAAACTCAGTTCTTGAATTTAGATTGTATCACTCTCAGGTCTGTGTTCAGTCTTTAGGCTTAATTATCTGTTATGAAACAGCACAGTGCTTTGAGTATCAAAGCTAATAAGTTAGCAATATGGTTCTCTTCAAACCTAAGACAATGATCAACCTGAGTCTCTTGGCTCTTATTTTCCTTTAGAAAACATTGTAGATTCTCTTTGTAAAGGATAAGAAATAAGTCACTATATAAATGCTAATAAATGTGCTTTTGTTGTGTTATTCTAATTTACACATTTAAAATATCAGTTTCTTTGTTACTGTTCTTCTTTTCTTCATTTATATTTAAAACATGATTATTATGTATAATTATCTCTACCAAAGAGTTAATCAAGAGTTCAAGAATTACTTACGACAATTGCTTGTCTGCCCATCAATATATAATTATATCTCTTTAACTTGTATTATAATTTTATATTTTAGGTGGGTTAAAGAAGTTCTGAGAGAACAATTAGATCTACCATTACTTTAGCCGAATATCACTGAAATTACATTCTTCCTTTTTGGCTTATAAAGTGTGCTAAAGAAAAGTTATAAATGTTATATAATACATACGTAAATGCTGCTCTTTTCTTTAAATTAAAGAATTGTTTACATCACCAATGGATGGCGGAAAACTGGACAACAGAAAAGTGATGGATGGTGGAAGGCCTGCCAACAAGATGTCTGGGCTCTCCTCAAGAACAATCATCTTCTTGAAATCCTTACTGTAGTAAGTTATCTTGGTTTTTTTCTTCTTTGTTTATTGGGTTTTTGGGTTGTTGTTTTTTTCCGTTTCTTTTTTACTTGCAAGGTATACATTTTTTAAAAGATTAAAAATATCTCGCAGAATTAAGAATGAATGGTTGAATTAATGTAATGTGAATTTTTAGAGAGAGGCATATAAACGTTTGTACAATTATAGAATATATATTCTTTGAAGGGAAAGAATGAATGGTTGAATTAAAGTAATGGGCTTTTTCAGAAAGAGGCGAATAAACATTTGTAAAATTATAGAATGTATATTCTTAATAAAAAAAACAACAACAGAAGGTTATTATTTTAAAAAGAAAAGAAAGTTGAAGAAAAGTTAAAAGCTAATAACTGGAAAGAAAGAAAGAAAAATAGAAGTAACATTATCACCCTTTTATCTCTTCTCCTTCTACTGTTCCTTTGTTTCCTGATTCTCCCTTTTTTTTTTTCCAATTCCTTTAAAGATCTTCTCCTGCCATCATTCATAAGGTTTACAACATAATTTTAATAATGGGGAATATCTTCCTGGTTTCATAGAGTGCCTCATCATAGATTTATGTTTTTCCTCTTCAGGGATCACGTCTTGGCTTGGATTCAGAAAGCAAGCATGGAGCAGCAAAAAGAAGATTGCTTCACAGAGTCTTGTTTTCTTTATCAAGTGGAGAGGAGACTCTTTTCGTAACTCATAGTAAGACTCCTCTAGTATCTGCTCCTCTGCCAGCTGTTGATGTTGACGAACACAAGCAAACTTACAGCAATGATAACGTTAGTGTTAGCAATGCTGTAATCCCTGAAAAACCAATCTCACGTATCAAGGGAGATGATAACACAGATCCAGAGGTAAGCATTAATTGTTAAAGGATTAAATGAGAAGATTCCAGAAATTTGTCATCACCCATTCACTTTTAAGTATTTAGGGATAATTACTAAAGAAACATGGAAGCAAAATTAAAAATGAACTTTCAGAAATTTATTCTGGATACAATTTGTAGAGGGTTTTTGTTTGTTTGTTTATTATTATTATTATTATTATTATTATTATTATTATTATTATTATTATTATTGTTATTATTATTATTATTATTATTATTAATATTATTATTATTTATTGTCATCACAACTATTATTATTATTATTATTATTATGATTATTATTATTATTAAAGTCAGTATTATTATTGTCGTTACTATTTGACACTGGTTGCAGAATTTGATAATTCTTTTTTTTTTTTTAATGTTCTATTCTACTTTTTCCTTTTTATATTGTCTAGAGCATTGAATCAGCTCTAAGGGAATTTCAAGACATCTGTGAAGAATACTCATGCAGAAGTGAGAGTCTTCTTGGTTTGGAGGCGGCAGAATCTGGTGACATGTCAGGGGCATTAATGCATTTGAAGAATGCTTGTACCATGGGCAATGTCTCAGCCTGCTTCAATGTTGGTTTATGTTATGAGACAGGCTCAGGTGTCTGCAAAAATCTTGACAAAGTAAGCATAATTTTCTCTCTCCGTTCTCTTAGTTGTAAATGATTGGCTTCAGGCTATTGCTGTTTGAGTTTGTAGTTCCAATATTATTATTTTTTCTTAAATTGTCCTTGACATTGTTTTGATTTTTAAAAAATTAGTTTGCTTGTCGTGGATATTATTTTAGAGGAAAGGGGGATAAAGGCCTTGATTACTTGATAGTACTTGATTCTAGCTTCAAACAAAATACTCCTTTCCATATATTTATATACACAACTATGATAATGCTGGCAGTATTGATGACTTTGTTGATGACTTTCCATTTCCATTTCTTTCAGGCAGTCGAGTTTTATGAAAAAGCGTCCAGAAATGGTCATTGCTTAGCAAAATACAACCTTGGTTTGATATACCTCAATGGATATTATGGTGCTACAGACAATATACAACAGAAGGGAAGATTGTATATAGAAGAAGCAGCAAAATTAGGTTTAGCAGAGGTGAGAAGAATTATGATGATATCGTTTTTATTTTTAGTTTAATTTTAAGTCCAAACTTTTTATCATAGATTCCAAAAGAAGTGGGGTAACTAATTTTTTTCATCAAAGTGTCATCTCTTATTTTAATAGCATTCCTTGATTTGAAAAAAACAACTAATTTCTCAATTAAATACTTCAAGGACTTTGCCGGATTTCAGGGAAAACTGATGTCAGTCCTTTTCAGTTTTATTATGTGAAGAAAAATCTTGGGAAGGAGAAATAAATCCCTGTAAACCATACAATGATGAGAATTCACAAGTTTATTTCAGAAGTTACTGTTTCATAATTGCAGAACATCTAAAAGACAGCCCATATTGTTTCACCAAGCACATTGGATCCATGACTAAATTAATGGAACATCAACAAATCATTCACTGTTGACAATTTCACCCCTTATTTTTATCATTTCTCCTCTCTTAAACAATGTAAACCCTGAATAAATTGATCTAATTTCTTCCACAAGCCATGAAATAGGTAAGGAGAAAGGGCTCGTCTTTGAAATGAAGCACTTGTCATAATTTTTTTATTTACTGAATTTACATAAAATTAATCTGTGTCAATTTGTTTTAGGCACAGACGCAAATGGGCATTATTTGTATGGAGCAAGGAAAAGCGGATGATGCTTCAGACTACTTTAGAGCTGCTGCTGACCAGAATGTAAGTCCTTAACTTTTTACTTGAGGTTCAATAATTTATTCGAATGAACATGTTCCTTTATAGTCCCTGTCTTTATGTGAGGTCTTCAATTTCTATACCTATGGTCCTAATGGTCAAGGCTAGATATAATATGACTTACAATATTTATATGCCCTGTGTACTTTGTTTATGCTATGTATACTTATGTACTAGATGCCCTGTATAAGCTACTTGGTGCACAGTAAAGATACCTTGCCAGTTTAGTATTAGGGATTGTCAAAGGGAATTTAAAAGACCCGGCTGAACTTTTAATGACCCCCACCAATAATGAATGTGAGGAACGCGGATAGCTCAGTGTTTAGGGCACTTGACTACCAAGCCAAAGTTCACAGGTTCTGTCTTGGTTGTGCAGGCTAGAATTTCATTTCCAAGTTTTTCAGGTTTTTCTGCCTCCTTGTCCTCTGTTAGTTAGGCTAAATGAGTGCCTAGTCCCTTCAGAAATAGGTCCCAAGTGCCTTTGTGCATGTAAAAGAAATCTTGATGGTCAAAATCGAAAAGAGTTGGTCATATCAGCCACCACCCCAGTAAAATTCTTTCTGACTCATTCACCCCTACAACCTCTCCTACCTCAGACTTATTGATCAGAACATTACTCTGAATTCATGTAGAAGAGACAAAAATCAGAGGAGAAGAAAGTGTGGCTGGACATCCATACTTCTCTTAGTCTGAGAATACTAACCCAGGCATAGCAAAGCCATTGTATGATAGCATCAGTATTGACACAAAAGGTCTACTAAGTATAGTGGATTAAATATATCATCTCTTGGGAGATTATATGAAGTCAACATTTGAATTTGAAGTCAAGGAAACTTTCAAATCTGTTTTGTCATGAGGAGTTTGTGTTGAGAAGAGTTCAACTAAACTTCTACAATTCTTTTCAATGTTCTTTGTTTTCTTTCCAGGACAGTGAGGCTCAATATTTTCTAGCCATGTGCTTTGAACAAGGATTAGGGATGGATGTTAATTTGGAAAAAGCTGTCCAGTTGTACTCACTTGCTGCTAATGCAGGGCATGAAGGGGCAATGTATAATCTCGCAATTTTCACAGAACTTGGTGTCGGAGGTATGTACGATTATAACAAATAATTTGTATTGTGTGTGTGTGTACACTTGTGTGTGTTTATCAGATCCTTATAACTATTAGTATTATTAGTAGTAGCAGTAGTAGTAGCAGCAGTGATACATGTATTAGTAGTCACATGATTATCACCATCATCATTTTTAAAGTATTACCAGGACAATATTATTTTGAATTAATTTTTCAAATATCAAGGAGAATAAAATGATTGACATCAGTAATCTTTTAATGGACAAGTCAATTACTTTTAATAATGAAGGTTTTGTTTTGCCATGAATTATGATTTTTATATGAAAGTGTATCATCATATCTAAATTTAAATATAATCTTTCACTTCATCAACAAATGTGTTTAGATTAATGAGGAATGCTTAAATGATTCAATTAAAAGTTTGCAACTGGCTTCTTTCTCAGGAATTACAGCAGATCCCATTGCTGCCACAGACCTATACCAGAGAGCTGCTGAAGCTGGTCATACCCTTGCACAATCTCGACTGGAAGAGCTGATTGCAGAAAAAGCCAAGACAAAGAGCCCTGGTATGTAGTATTAGTATGAATGTATTGCTACGAAACAAATACTGCTAATTCAGAGTAAACCATCGACTCTTCTGTTTCACTTTATTAAGAGCAATTTAACAGAAAGTGTGCAAGCCGAAGTGGTCAGGGCCGGACTAGTAAGAATTATATTTATTTTGGGCTAAGTTATTTGCCACCAAATGCTTCTTTAACATCATTCTTTATAATTTATTTCCATATAAACTTTGCTTCAAAATATATAATCATAGCTTCTAAATATAAAAAGCATTTTTGAAAAGAAACTAAAAGAAGAAAGAATAAAAGTTAAAAAAGGAAATTTGGGTAATACCAACCATTTGATTTCTCTAGAGGACTCGGTAATATCCTATTTGGTGACTTCTTGTTTTCCAATGTTGGAACTGATACACACCAATTGATAACAGAAAGTGTTTTGTAATGTTTAACTAAGTAATGTCTATGGAAAATTTTGCTAGCTTTTTTCTCAAAAATATGATTTTAGCTTACCCTATTGCATGGAAATCTTTAACTGGCATCCACAAGTATTTGTTGTATAGCTTAAGCCTAAAAATTCATATAGATAAACAGCCACAATTTATATTTTGAGATCATTGACAAGGCGCCACCCAACCCCCCCCCCCAAATAATCATAAAAATGAAGAAGTTCAGGTGGTACATTCATAGATACCTATGATTAAAGGTGGATAGGACAGATAATTAAATTGGACTGAACACTACTCTTATATCCATGCTGAATTAAATCCAAGTCTTCACTTTCAAAGAACATTTAAAAGCTTTTAGTTGGACTGTACATTCATGACAATGTTCAACGATTGGAGAAAGCATACTCCTTTTTGCATTACGTAAAAAAAGCAAGTGCAACAGATACTGTAATATTTAACAAAATAATTAGGATAGCCAGCAGAATTTCAAACAGTGCATTTTAAACTTTTGAATTATTGCATACCAATGCGTGTATTAAAATGATTGAAAAAAAAAAAGAAGAATTATATGCAACTCATCTACTAACAAATTACACAGTCAACCAGCAATGGATGATATTTTCATTTAAAATGTAAGGGGAGGTATAAAAAACCTTTCATGCCTTTTTCTATAGGCCTACTATTTATCCAACTTAAGTTTTTTATATGCAGCCAATCATTGTCGAGCCTATGGCTCTATTTTGTGATATGATGATTCAAGTTGTTTTGACTGTCAATGCCACTCACATATGAGCTTTTGTGTCATTATGCTGTTGGTGTTTCCTGATGTAAACAATTGTTGGTGTGTGGGAGAGTATGTAAACCTGTTATTTATATATATATACTTGTCTTATAATGCATTCCATTAAAATTTAATGGGTGTCAAAATGCAAAATTTAAGGGAAACTGGTTAAGGTCTTTAGTTTAAGATCCAATTTTTAAAAGATTGTGAAATATCATCTGTGGAATATTTTTTACATTTACATTTACATTTGTACATCTGTTACAGTTACATATGCCTACTGTCTCGCTCAGTAAAAAAAAAAAAAAAAAAGGCAGTCCCAGGGCACTGGTGTCAAGAACCCAGTGTGGCCTAGTCTCCTTAGGGTGTCAGAAGTTTAAGGTTGAAACACCTGTTCATGGTAGATTCTCTTCTCTGAAGACCTGGTACTGTCTCGCTCTATAAGAGTTTGCTTCACTCAATATGTACCTAACAATTGTTGAGAGTTTGAAAAATAGCAATACCAGATATCTCATTCAGTTGTGAAAATTGGGGTTTATGTGTGTTGATTCCAAAGGATATTGGCTTATGATGTTTATTTGGGAAGAAAGCTTTTTTGAGTAACAATTACGTGAAGCCTTTGCAGATAATAAATGTACATCAATGAAGGAAATTTGTTTGAACATTTATTGTTGAATCATAGAACCCACCTCTTGACCAAGATCTATGCTTTGCCTAGACTCAAGACAGGCAGTGTTTGGTAAATGAATTTAAAAACTAAAAACTAAAACCACACACAAAAAAAAACAACAACAATTGCACAAAAAGTTTTTCCAGTTTGAGTAGTTACCATGTAGTTAAACAATGTACATCACCTTATATTGCAAAGTGCAAAATGATTCATTTTACCTAAGAAAACAAAAACATAGAAAAAAATGAACATGTGGTGCACATATATATTGCCCTAACGTAATAAAATAAAAACAACCCAAAAAACCAACAATGGCACACACATTTTTTTCAGTTTGTGTAGTTACTAATTTAACAATGCGTATGACCTTATATTGCAAAGTGCAAAATCATTCATTCAACCCAAGAAAACAAAACCAAAAACATTTTTAAAAATCTGAACATATTTTATTTGCATGTTTAATCTTTTTTTTTTCTCCCCATCTTCATTTACAGTTTCAGAGGATATAAAGACATCAGAGCAAGTAGTCCATACTGATGGACTGACCAAAGATTTAAGCCTCAGGAATTGCAATCTCAGTGTGTCATTATCTGCCTTGAATCT
>JBCJKE010183784.1:0-10274 GCA_039654525.1 Melibe bucephala
GGAGGGGGAGGGGGAGGGGGAGGGGGAGGGGGAAGGGGAAGGGGAAGGGGAAGGGGTAGGTTAAGGGGAAGGGGAAGGGGAAAGGGAAGGGGAAGGGGAAGGGGAAGGGGAAGGGGAAGGGGAAGAAGAAGAAGAAGAAGAAGGAAGAGGAGGAGGAGGAGGAGGAGAAAAAAATCATCATTTAAATTCATAAGTATCTGCCAGAAATCATTTGACTTTCTGAATTCAACTGAATTATTACCTAAAACATTACTGACATTGATGTATTCAATGTATTTTCGTTAGATGGATATAATTTATTCATAAATCAGGGATAGAATACACGAGTTACTATTCATATTTTAGAAAGTCTGGATTAATTTAAATTACGAATAAGCAAGCTCATGAGAGTGTTTTGTGCACCTTGAATTATAATAATGTTTTTTTTTTTGATTGGCATGAAAGAAAAATAACCCAAAAGAGTAGGGCGAATGAGAAGGGTCTTTGAATATTCATTAACTGGAAATTAAAAAGAAAAACTGGCGTTGACTTGTTTTCTATTGATAAGAACCATATGGGTTATGTATTTTGGGATCATGTTATGTTAAAGATTAATCAATTATTCCGCTCAGGTTATCAATTAACCTTGACAGTTGTGGCCCATCAATCATTTTCCCCAGCGGAGAGCAAATTAAATACACCATTTTTTTCTCAAAAAATTCACATTATTGACATATTTGACTGCCGTACTCCGACAAAACACATTTTTCTCTAGATCTATGCTTTTGTGATATTCGCGTTTTACTTTTTTTGCTTATAAAATCAAGATAAGTCATTGACATGCCATTTCAGGTTCATAGTTATGAAAAATGTATTGATAAAAATCTTGTCATAGAAGATTATTGAAAAATATAGCCAAATAGATGATTTAAAGAGAAAAATGTGTTTTGTCGGAGTATTCTGAGAAAAACGGGATCAAGAATAAGACGTTTTTCTCGTCGTCCACTGACAAAACACATTTTTGTCGACAGCTGATAAGAGAAAAATGTCTTTTGTCAGTGTATAGTGGAAAAGGCTCTGATCAGTTACATCAGCTTTTCTCGGCATCCTCTGACAAAACACATTTTTACTTTATGATCGCATTGAAGCTCAGTGTATGCTTTAATGCCGTTGCTAGAATGAAAGCTGACGGTTGGTGTACAAGAAGGTAGGGAACCTGAAGGTATAAGTGTAAGTCACACTTAATCCTGTCACTCTAATTAAAACTCTTAAAATGGAAGAAAATGATTCTTATAGGACATAACAAGAGAATATAAGCAACTTAGGCTCTCTACCATCCTCATCATTCTCTCTGAAATAAACCGTCTTTATTTTCAGTAATATTTACTCGAAATGTTCCTTTAGTCTAGAATTGATTTACGAAATACATCAACATTCCCATTTTCTTTCATGTCGGAATCCCAATTGACAACGTTCTGGCTGTAGTTAAATGTTCTTCATTATCCTTTAGAGTTTAAGAAACCCTAATTCATGAAATTCAACATCCCATGAGATGTTTTGAAACCTTTGATCGTCCCATAAATTTAACAACTTGGGCGTCTCCTACTTGGGGTACGGAAACAGTCTTTCTTCTCTGACTCTTTAGCCTTAGACAGAAAAGTCAGAAGCTTCCATTGCAACTGTTTTAGGAACATCACCAATAAACTGAAACAAGTCTGTTGTAGTCTTATAACTATGCACTGGATAGAATCACACGACTTAAAAATGCATCCATTTTCTAGGTGTTCAATTATTCAACAGTGACTGTTTTCAGCTCAGGTATTAAATTTTGTTTTTTCATAGCTCTGATCAGACGAGCTGGTGAAAACCCATTTTTATCCTGTCCAGAGCAATGATCGAACCAGATGACAATAATTTGTCTTTGTACATCTTGATGTATTTCTAGTAAAGAGTTACAGATGTCTCTCACTGTCATTTTATTTCACGAAACATATTACCTACTTAGAGTTATCCTCATAGCTATTTCATATAGGCCTGCCTTCCTGATGTATGTGGGCTTACTTAGACATGCATGTCTGTCTGTCTCTCTGTCTGTCTGTCTATTTGTCTCTCAGTCTGTCTGTCTGTCTGTGTGTCTGTCTGTGTGTCTGTATGTGTGTCCGTATGTATATATGTGTGTGTGTATGTATGTATGTATGTATGTATGTATGCATGCATGTCTGTCTGTGTGTACATATGTATGTATGTATATTATTATTATTTATGTACATATTATGTATGTATGTATCATGTATGTATGTAAATGTGTATGTATGTATGCATGTATGTATGTGTGTGTAATTTATGTATTTGTATGTATGTATGTATGTATGTATGTATGTATGTATGTATGTATGTATGTATGTATCTGTCTATCTATCTATCTATCTATCTATCTGCATATATATTGCATTATTCTAGCCAACTATCTGGCTATCTTTCTATCCATCCATCCATCCAAAAAACAAAGTTTTCAGAAAGAGCCTTTACAAACGCTGCCCCTATTATTTGGAACTCTTTATCAGCAAAAACTATTGTTATTATTATTATTATTATTTTATTATTTTATTATTATTATTTTTATTATTATTATTATTATTATTATTATTATTATTATTATTATCCACCTATCCATCCATTTATCCATCTATCTATCCATCTAACCATCCATCCATCCATCCATCCGTCCGTCCATCCATCCATCCATCCATCCATCTATCCATCTATCTATCTATCTATTTATCTATCTATCTTTCTATTTATCTATCTATCCATCTATCTATCCAACCATCTATCTGTCACCAAACTATTTATTTCTATATATCTAGCTACATAGCTTAAATCTTTGCAACAACATGGATCAATGGGCTTAAGTCATTTAAAAAATACAACAAAAACAACAAATACCAGTAATAAAATAGAAAGTCACCTGATCTACGTAAACAATTTCAATATGCGAGCCACGAGAAAAATGTTTTGTCGGTGTACGACTGAGTTTAGCTGTTCCAAAATCGAGATTTCTATGTGTTTTGTCAGAGTATCCCGAGGAAACTGTGTTTTGTCGGAGGAGCCTTGACTTTTATGGATTTTGCAAAATCTTTTTTTCACTTAAATTCAAAAACTGTTTGGATTTCAAGACTAAGATTTTGTCAAAAGTTAGAGATCAACTTTATCTATCAAATTATAGAATAAAAAAATTTCGCGGCAAAATGAGAAAAATATGTTTTGTCAGAGTACGGCAGTATAGCGATTATAGCCTTTTCTTATGTTGATAATAGTCTTTTCTTTTGGCAAGTATAGTCTTTTCTTATATCGATTATAGTCTTTTCTTATGTTGAATATATAGTATTTTCTTATGTCGATAATAGCCTTTTCTTATAGCGATAATAGCCTTTTCTTATTGCGATAATAGCCTTTTCTTATAGCGATAATAGCCTTTTCTTATGTTGATTATAGTATTTTCTTATGTTAATAGTCTTTTCTTTTGGCAAGTATAGTCTTTTCTTATGTCTATTATCGCATTTTCCTATGTTGATTTTAGTCTTTTTATGTTGATATAGTATTTTCTCAAGTTGATTATTGTATTTTCTTTTTTTGATCATAGTCTTTTCCTATGTTGATTATATTTTCATATGTTAATTAAAGTATTTTCTTGCATTTCACTAGATTCAAGGGGCAATGGCAGAGGACGTAGATCTCATGGATGGGATTATAATGATAGGAGGAGGATGGAGGCCCCTGTAAGTTAATTACAAGGTAGATAGGCTTTGTGTTTTGTGCTTACAATTGATTTCGTCCATTTCCTTTCATTGTTAAAGACTTTGCAATTGTCATGCAAAAAAAAAAAAGCCCCCAAAAAACAAACAAAAAAAACAAAAAAAAAAACAAAACAAAAAACAAAGCCCAGAACCCCGAAACAAAACAGCAAATGATGGATTTCAAAGAATGGGAGTAAGGTTTGGAAATTTTATAGAAATGACAGTCCTATATATGTTCAATTTTGGCAGAGAGTCTTAGCTATCAGTGTGACATATTGATGTCAAAAGAAAAATTGTTTTGAGTGTTTGATTTGAAATGAAATATTGTTTTGTATATTTGATATCATTGCTGATGTTTTATTTTGAGATCTTAATGTATTTTTTTGTTTTTAAACATTAGGGGTTTCTTCCAGGATTATTTTTTTTTTTGTGTGTGTGTTTTTTTAAATTTTTTGTTTTGTGTTTGAAGAGGAAATGCTTCAAAAAGAGTACTTATTTATTTCCACAGCAAAGAGTAGAAGTGAAATCATAGCCGGCTACGGAGTTTACAGCTAGTGAACAAATGGTCACCAAAAGTCCAGCAAGCCCCAGTCATGAAACAAGCTTCCGGGTGGACCACGGGTTTCTTTGCAAGGACCTACCCCCAACCCCCGTCCCTTTTAAGAATTTTTTTTTTATACTTACCCAACTTTGTTATTTCCTGTGCGAAGAAACGCTCTTGATGTGATTCATGCCAGGCAGCAGGAAATGTCTTGATAAAGGGAGATATGTCACGTGTGAGCTAGTGGTTCCACCCTATGGCTGTGTTGTGGTAACTTTGGCAGTTTTGAGAGTTGTTCACGAAAGAAAGATGGTGTATGAGTCATTGCTTACATTTTGAGACCAGCTGCCTGAAGCAGCCAAAGTTCTAGTAAGTGCTGCTGGTTCTCAGTTGTTTAGATTATACATTATACATCATATTTATAAGGCAAGGATGTGTTCACTTTTGTTCGCATGTTCCTATCCTGCCTAATTTTATTCCTTTTCAAAAATCATGATTGTACATCTCTTTGAATACCATATTTTGTTGTAGTTGTATGACTTTGCCCCATTGTTTATACAGTAGATCATGAAAATGCATGTCACGTCCCTGTTTGTGGACTGGAGAAAGTCTAAAAAGAAAACGAATGTATGTGATATTTTCCCCTCTTTCTGTCTTGATACCTGAAGCAGTTAATTTAGTAAGTGTATCAAGGCAAGGATATTTACTTGTATTTATAAGGCAATGCGTGGTATAACAATTCTTGGGCTTTTTGTTTTTTGTCTTGTTCTGTTTTTTTTTTTTTTTTTTTTAGTTTGTTTTTTAAGGGTTTTTTTCTTTCCATTTTCCATTTTTTCTTCTTTTTTTTTTAAAATCTTGGTTTTGTCAGCTGAATTATGTCGTTTTGACCAAACACAAGCTGTGCTGGCAGAATAGATTGTTTTATTGAGGCTTTGAGAAAAAAAATGGGATGTCTTAACTTTTGATAGCATTGTATTGCAGTTATACAGTAGTCCCCCTCCCCAATTGCTATCATGCTTTTCCTCATGAATCAATACTATTTGATTTTTGAAACTAATGGAAGTTTTGTCTTTGTTTTGTTTCTTGGTTGTGTGGGTTTTTGTTTGTTTTGTCCCCCCCCCCCCCCCCCAATTTTCTTTTCAGTTATTCTTTTTGATTCTTGTCTCCTATGATACTTGTTGATAAAAATGTATTTATTTAGGAGTAAGTCAGGCTGAAGCAAAACCTGTTGAGTTTGTTGGTTTTTGAATTGTAGTGGATTTTGTGATTTTCTATTGATGACCATTTTATCTGCATTGTTTACATGGAAATGGAAAGTCAGGCTTATTTTGATTGTCAAAAAAGAGAGAGTGTAAAGATTGTCCTAGAAGGCTGTTAAAGATTGTCCTAGAAGGCTGTGAAAAGCTGCAGTTGATATCACTGAGTGTTTTGATCATCCATATTTACTTGTGTAAACGAAGGCAGAGTTTCTTTTCTTGGAATCTTGATTCTTCATCATCTGTGGCGCTAAGGTCATTTTAGAAATAAGCATTTGGGCAAGGTGGCTTCAAAGGAATTATGTATTTCTTTGGGTGTTCACCTCTTTTAAAAATTATTACCATCGACACCCCCGATAAGCATTGGTACCTGGAAGGAGGCTGACACTTGCTAAGCGCCGAAGCATGATGAGGCTGGCATTTTAAAAATTACAGGAATTGCTTCCCCTCTATGCATTATTGTTCTTTCCCTCTTTTTAAGTAGAAAGTGGCACTGCAATGATTCAAATCAGCTGGTGTCATCCATGTTTTGGAGGAGAGCTTGTAACGTAGTAGATCATGGGAAGTTTAGATAGGCTGCTCCGGAATCAATGTTTTGACCAGTTGACACATACCGTGCTTGAGCCGATTTATTAAGCTACCCAGTGTTGACTAAGGGCTAAGATCTTAGGCCTGTCACTGTCACAAGGTCTTCACAATGTTAATAAAGTTAAAGCAAGCGGATCTAGGCTTGGTTGATGTGCCAGGCCGAATGTCATGTGGATTGGTTTAATTCAGGCCCTTTTGTCATCTTAAACAAGTATCAGGTAGATTGAACAAAGCCCCGTACTGTATAATGCACACTCCTAACAATGCTTTGTATAAGAGCAGTGACCTCTGAATTTAAGGTGGAGCATGCTTGAGTGACTGGGCTTAAAGGTATGTAGTTTATATAGCAAAATAAAATTGGTAAGAGTAAGCTTGCGTGTTTAAATATGAGACATGCTTTTAGGGTGTCGTTGGCTGTATTCAACTTACTCTTTTCTTTTTAAGCAGCTTTATTTAAGGTTTGTCGTGTTATGTTCCTATTATAATATTGAAGTAAGTAGAATTAGTGGGTTTTTTCTTATGCATTTGGAATTGATATCATTATATCATGTCAGGAAATGTATGTTAAGTGATATTTATCTTTCGTCCTATTGTTATTGTTGTCTTAACATGCATCTATCAGGCTGTATAGGTTTATTTTTATATATTCCCCATTCTTTTCCTTTTTAATTCTTCCTCATTTTCCTTGTTGGTCAGAGCCTATACTTAATAGAGGACCAAGAATGGTCTTCATTATTGAAAGTAATGTTTTTTCGTGAGTCCTTGAGAGGGGCGGTTTTTTTTATTTGTTTTTTGTTTTGTTTTTTAATATAATGATAGGTGCACAACTCTAATAAATGTCTTTTCTTACTTTTCATGATCCAAGTTTGATACACATTTTGTATTTACTAGTTGTTATCTCTTGACACACAACATTGGTCGTCTTACCAGTTTTTGAAACGAGATGTTTTGAAAATGTCTTGCCTGGCACTTGACATATGTGAATGGCAGATGACTTGACAAGAACCATAACCCTGGAGGCTTCTAGAATCCATAGCTTAAACATAATGTTGCGTGCTTATAAAGCACTGAATGTAATCTGTTACTCCTTAGAGTTCCATCAGCAGATTTCGTTGTTTCAGCTTGTTGTCATTGTTTACTTGAGAGTTTAAGTAATGATTCCTTGACTTAGATACACTTCAAACCCATGAGTTTGATAATTCCTTTTGTACCTACCTTGTACTGCTGACTGGAAAGTTTTTTGTTTGTTGTTTTTGTTTTTTGTTGTTTTTTTTTTTTGGTTTTGTTTTGGGTTTTTTTTGTGCTTGTAATTTTATTTGATAGAATGATTTTATACACGGTTTTTTTTATATATAGTTCGAGAGGAAGCCAATTGAGCATTATGCCTAAGGCTGAGGTCTGTGTATTGGTAGAAGAGTCATTGTAGTAAACAGCAGCCAGTAGTGTATGTTTATGGATGTTGTCACATAATTGCCTCCAGGGTTAGACGTAAAACCTTTGTGTTTTAACTGTCACTGCTCCTGCAATTTTTTTTTGTTTTGTTTTGTTGCTATGCAAAATCTGATAGTTGCTTGATTTTGGCTGGATATTTTTGTCTTGATGGTATGGTTCCTCATTCTTAGTGGCAATCTGATGCTAGTATCATTGAATAATGTCTCCCTTCATGGGATAAGACTTCCCATAATCAACATAATTTCTAAAGATCATCATCAAAATGAGTGTATTTCTGCGCTCAGATAAACGCTGAAAATCAACTTATTCTTGAGATACGTTAATACAATATATGTGGTTCTATTGGTTCTTTCAGTTTCTATAGTATTCTGTAAAAAGTATTCCCAACATAGTTTACGGATATGATAAACACATTTTTGCCTTATGATAATTTTGACCTTAGAACTATTGAATTGTATTATTTTTTGAACGTTTTTCTTGTTCCTGAATGATGAAAGTTCAGGATTTCAAACTTAAGACAAGCAATCGCATGAATCTACTTTTTATCATGTCGAGGATACTTTGACTGTCACATAGTAGCCCTAGCCAGCTTCTTCTGGTGTAGTACCCAACCCCATGACTGTCTACTTACTACAGTGTATGATGGTAGAAGAGAGACACTGCATAGAGATGTAGGACTTTTCTGTAGATCCCTTACATGATGTTTAAAGGATTTTCAGCCATGAGATGAACCAAATTTTATCCCTCAAAGTCTATCTGAAGCGGATTCCTCTTTAAACATTTTGAATATGTGGCAGATGAAATCTTCTGTGGTACAACAAATTCTGGTGACTTATTGAATTTAAGTAGGCCTATATTATATGTTCATGCTACCCTTCTATTGATTCTGGTTGTACCATGCTTTCATTTTCCCTCTGGTGCAGGGGTGTTGTTTATGTGGCATTCACTCTTGAAATATTTTGAAATTTCTCCTGGTCTGCCACTAGGTTAAGAACAGAATGCCTCTGTGGAGAGCTGATAATGATAAGGCAATAAGTGGAGGATTATTCCTAGTCTGATGAGCATGTCTATACTCATTGAAAGCATTATTGCACTTTGAAAAAGTAAACACAGGGAAGGGGTTTTTCCATCGCTTTTTACATTTTTTTTTTTTTTTTTTTTTTTTAAAGAGAATCATTGGATCACTCCCTTTGTTTGCTGCTTGAGTTTGCAGCCTGTCAAGATGAAAAAGAAATGAAAAAAAAAAAAAAGTGTACAACAGGAAAATTGCTGATTAATAAAATTGTGTTGTTGACTGTTCAAGCTTGTTTGCATTTCTTCTTTACATTTTTGTGGAAATTAAAAAAAGGATCATCTGAAAATCAACACGAGTCAAATCAATATTGACTGCTTATAGCATTATAATTTTTTTAGTCTACTTCATGGCCCGTATCCCCAGTGAGCAATATCAATTTGTAGTCTTGTCCATTTTCAGAGATGATCCTGGAAAATATGGGAGGAAATGCAATGTCTCTTCATAACAGTAGGGTAAAGTGTGTGAATGCTGAGGGAAATGATTTCTATAGACTTAAAATAGATTTGTTGAGGTACACAGACAACTTACCCTCCTTAAAAGGTTAGTGTTACATCAGCCGATAGATCTAACAATGAGTCATGTATAGGAGGCCTCCGAAAGTTAGAAGGCCATATAGCTGAAAATTCAAGATGTGCGGATTGAGGCTGACTCGGGCTTGGCAACGCCCCTTTTGCCTGGAATTGGAATTCAATGAATGTGGCAATAGGTCTAATTGCTGTCTTGTTCACTATCTGTAAGCACGCTAATACATGTACAGGTAGTAAAAAAATTATAAAACCTTCACTTTTCTACATTTTACTCCAAATGATGTTGGCCTAGATCTAGAAGCTACATGTGTTAGATCTCTATTGATAAATTAATACATCATGTACATGTTTAAAATTTAATAGATCTAGTACTAGTACACATGTACACAAGTACATATATTATCCTAGTCTTAGTAGACCTATAAGTAAGTTGGACTTGTATAATTTCAAATCAAATTGAAAACATTCAACAATTGGTTCTCTTGTCCATTTCTCTCCCAGAAGACTGCCAGCATACTTTCGAGCGGCATTAGTGTTAGTACATAGCAATAGCATACATAGAGATGTATATTTACATGTACACATATGCACATAGACATAGATCTGTTCACCTACAAGAATTCACGACTTACTAACATACAATTGTAATAAAGAAAACAACCTGTCATTCATTATTCATTAATATTGCATCATTAATAGTCCACCACGCCCAATTGAAAGTTGAAAGCCTCAAGTGCATGTTTTTCTGCTCTGACTGAATTTTCACTATAAATATAAAACTAAAACCCTACGTGCAGGCTTTTTTCCCCAAAATCGCAATAATGGGCATATAAGTCCCAGAGGGCCAGGGGGCATTAATATTAATATAAATTATAAATAGAAGTCCCAGACAGCCGGCGGGCATATAAATATGTCCTAGTAGTATAGACAGTAAGCAGGCATATAAATATAAATATGTCCCAGTATAGACAGTAAGCAGGCATACAAATATGTCATAGACAGCCAAACAAAAAACCAACTAAAAAAACAACAAAACAAACCGGTACAACTATATCATTA